>CAKNXH010053020.1:2841-16657 GCA_932178445.1 Andricus quercusramuli
GTCTGAAGATTTTCCAGGAAGGTCTAGAGATCTAGAGAATGTCTAGAGAACTGTTAAGAGGATCTAGAGATCTTGAGATCTAGAGAGGTTCTAGAGAACTTTTAAGAGGATCAAGAGAGCTTTTGGAAAAATCTAGAGATCTTCTAGGAGAATCTAGACATCTAGAGAAGGTCTAGAGATCTCCTAGAATGATCTAGAGATCTAGATGAGGTCTAGTGATCTTCTGCGAGGTTCTAGAGAAGATCTAGAGATCTTTCATGAGGGTCTAGAGATCTAGGAAAGCTCTAGAGAGCTTCTAGGAAGGTCTAGAGATCTAGAAAAGGTTTACAGACCTAGAAAAGGTCTATAGAACTGTTAACATGATCTAAAGATCTTCGATCTTGAGAGGTTTTTAGATCATCGGCGAGGATCTAGAGATCTGGAGAGGGTGTAGAGATCTTCTAGGAGGATCTAGAGATCTTCCAGGAAGATCTAAAGATCTAGAAAAATGTCTATAACTTCTACAGCTATTTAAGATTTCAGATATTTCCGGAGACTCCATTAAAAAGTACTCCTGACTTCACGAGTTGTGAATCCCTCATTTCCACCCCTATTTTTAAAATAAAAATGAACCAGTCACTCTAGTTCTAAACTTAACCTCTCAGGATGTAGCTATACGCACATAAATTATTGATCTCAAGCTTTATGAAACCTAGCATTATACTCTGATGATCAAAGTCGTATCATAGAAAAAGGGAAGCCTTTGGTGCACATTACGTCGTCGTTCAGGATTTTAAATCAAAGTTTAGCGCGAATTAGAAAAAGATTTTGAAATTAGAGATTTTTTGAGAAACCAAAAATCATTGACCGAATCCTTTTCAAATCAGTCAGGGTTCTACACTTGAAATCGCAGAATGTGTCAGGGGAAAAAAAATTTCGAAAAAGGTATGCGTATTTGAATAGTGTGCTTTGTTTTTCAAAAAATTCGATTTTTTTTAAACCACTATAACCTTTGACCTAATTCAAATGTTTATTATTTTATTTTTTATTCTAATAGCGCTCATCTTCTTCTTTTAAAGTCCGCCGGGAAATTGAAAAAGGGTTTAAAATTAACAATATGGCAGCGGTTTTTCTGAAAAAATTAAAAATCGATTTTCTCAAAAACCCCACCTTCAAATTTTTTGTAAATTTTTTTTTGAACTTGTACTTTGATAATGAAAATATCTTGTAAGTTTGATGCTTGCTAGAACACTTCTGTAGCCAGGAGAATTCTTTTTTCTAAAAATCGAATTTTTCACTTTTTCTTTGAAACAGTAAAAGATACGAAAAAATGTTAAGATAAAAGTTTGCACGTTTAAAAAAGTTCTATGAAAAATAAAACAAATAACAATCACATTTTTAGGAAAATAAAAAATTCTCCCGACCTCAAAAGTGGTTTAGCCCGCATGATGCTGATAAGATGCCTTTCTTCTATTAGCAGAAAGTTTAAAAAAGTATTCAGAAGAATAAAAAAGGTGGGGTTTTAAAGAAAATCTATTTTATTTTTTTCTTCAAATTTTGAAAACAAAAATGTAAAATGTAATTTTTAAATTTTTCTCGTAAGCTATGAAAAATATCGCAAAAGAACAAGAGATATTTTGCATAGAACTTTTTTAGACGTGGAACTTTTTATATTAATATTTCAATTTGGTCAAAAGTTATAGAGGTTGAAAGAAAAAAATTCGGATTTTTTGAAAAACAAAGCACAAAATTCAAATACGCATCACTTTTTAGAATTTTTTTCCATTACAATCTCGTTCATTTTCCTTTAAATTTTCGCGAATAGAGTGATTATGCAATCTTATACAAGCGAATCAACCTCTCTATTCAGAAAACGCGAGCCTAGTTTTGTTCTCAATTCAACGGCAAGTTTTTCCCAACACGATCGTTTTTTTTTTTTAATTTCAGGAAAACCGATTAAATCCTATCAAGGGAAATCCGATCGAGGTCATCTACTGGATTCGACATTTATGTTTTGACTTTTTGTTCACTATTTCCACCTACAAAAGAAAGAATTTTATTATACTAATAAACATTTATCCGAAACCGAATCTAAAGATTAAAAATCATTTGGTAGAGAAAACGCAATTTTTAAGAATGTAAAAATATGTTCTACAAGTAGAAAACCAAACGGACTTTCGAAACAAAAAGTTCAGACTTTACAGTCCAAAATGATATCAAAACAGGGGAAACAGGGTGATTTTTTCACGAAAATAGGGGAATAAATTCATTTAAATAAAATTAATGCAAGGTGCCATATCAAATAGAAGAGATTTTTAGACAGTTCAACATTTTTCAGAAGACAGTTCAATTTTCAGCCAGAAAAGTTGCGCCATTGACAATAATGTTCATTTTCAAATAAAAAAGATGACGATTCTATCAAAACGATGAATTTTCAACGAAAACTATAATAGCTGTTTTTTTTTTATTTCAACCAAAAAAGATTTTAATTTTTATTAAGAATTTTCAGTTGAGAAAATTAATTTTCAATCATAGATGAATCTTCAACCAAATCAAATTAATTTTTAAGAAAGTAGTTCGAACCTCGACCAAATAGTTCAATTTTCAACGAAAAAAATGAATTCCTAACGAAAAATATAATAGTTGATATTTCAGCAACTAAATATTTCAATTTTAAATAAAAACAGTTGAATTAAATAAAAAACAACGAATTTTTAATAAAATAGTTGAGCCCTCATCCAAAAGATATTACTTTTTACTCAAACCAAAAAAAGGAAGTTTCTACAAGAAAAAAGAATTTTCAATAAAAAAAAAAAAATTTGAAACAAAATTATTTAATTTTAAACCAAAGAGAAGAATCTCCAACGAAAAAAATAAATTTTTAATACAAAAGGATCAATTTTTGATAGAAAAAAGACGAATGTTCCACAAAACAGAATTTTCGACCGAAAAAGATGACCTTTTAACAAAACAGTTGAATTTTTGACCAAATATTGAAATTTTCAACAAAAATATACATTTTCACCCAAGAAAGATGAATTTTTAACCGAAAAAAGATTACCTCTCCACTAAGATGAATTTTCAATCCAAAAGGACAAATTTTCTTTTCAAAACAGTTGAATTTTCGATCAAAACATTTTTTTTTCAATAAAATAGTTGAATTTTTAACAAAATAACTGAATTTTCAACAAAATAGTTGAATTTGCAACGAATTGGACGAATTTAGAAAAAAATAGAATTTAACAAAACCCAAATATGTGGTTGAACTTTCACGTGAAACGAACGAATTTTTAGAAGATAGTTCAATTTTCAACCAAGAAAGATGACTTTTCTACTAAAAAGATGAATTTTTAATCCAAAGCGACGAATTTTATATTCAAAACAGTTGAATTTTCAACTAAATAGTTTAATTTTCAACCTACAAAAAATTGGTTTGCAACCAAATGGACGAATTTAAAAAAAAAATTACAATTTAACCG
This sequence comes from Andricus quercusramuli, assembly GCA_932178445.1. Lineage (NCBI taxonomy): Eukaryota > Metazoa > Arthropoda > Insecta > Hymenoptera > Cynipidae > Andricus > Andricus quercusramuli. Next base: position 6,300 of record CAKNXH010053020.1, read on the forward strand.
AAAACCAAATAGTTTAATTTTCGAGCAAAAAAACGAAATTTTAGAAGACAGTCCAATTTTCGATCAATTGAGATGACTTTTCTATCAAAAAAGATAAATTTTGAATTCAAAACGATGAATTTTCTATTTAAAATAGTTGAATTTTCAACCAAAAAGTAGAATTTTCAACCAAAAATAAAATTGCAGACTTTTCAACCAAAAAAGGATCCCGAAAAGTAGATTTCTCAACAAAAAAGTTCATGAATTTTCAATTGAATACAACGAATTTTCGATCCAAAAAGACGAATGTTAAACAAAAAATTTGAATTTTCGACCAAAACATATTATTTTTAACAAAATAAATTAATTTTCAACAAAATAGTTGAATTTTCAACTGAAAAAATAAATTGTCAACCTACAAAAATGAATTTGCAAAGAAATGGACGAATTTAAACAAAAATACAATTTAATCAAAAATCAAATAGTTGATATGAAACGGTTTAAATTTCTCAGATTTCAAATCGAAATATATTGAATTTTCAGCGTATTAGTTGAATTTTTCACAAAAAAAAAATCAATGAAAAAGAAAAACAAATAGTTGAATTTTCAAACCAAAAAAATTTTCAATTGAATACAGCGAATTTTCGATCAAAAAAAAAAGAAAGAATTTTCCATAAAACAGTTGAATTTTCAACCAAAAAATATGACGTTTTAACAAAATAGTTGAATTTTTTAAAGAAAATATTGATTTTTAACAAAATAGTTGAATTTTTAACTACATAAATAAATTTTCAACTTACAAAAGTGAATTTGCAATGAAATGGACGAATTTAAACAAAAATACAATTTAACCAAAAACCAAATATTTGATATGAAACGGTTTAAATTTTTAACATTTCAAATCGAAATGTATTGAATTTTCAACAAAATAGTTGAATTAAAAAAAAAACAACAATTGAGTTTTCAAACCAAAAGAACAAATTTTTAGAAGAAAGTTCAATTTTCATCCAAAAAAGATGACTTTTCTAGCAAACAAGATGAATTTTGAATTCAAAATATAATATCACACCTTTTAACGAAAAAAGAAACCGAAAAGTGGAGTTTTTAACAAAAAAAATGCATGAATTTTCACTTGAATACAACGAATTTTCGATCCAAAAAGACTAATGATCCACAAAACAGTTGAATTGTCCACCAAAAAATATGATTTTCAACAAAATACATTAATTTTCAACAAAATAGTTGAAGTTTTAACTAAACAAATAATTTTTCAACCTACAAAAATTAATTTGCAATGAAATGGACGAATTTAAACAAAAATACAATTTAAACAAAAACCAAATAGTTGCTATGAAACGGTTTAAATTTCTAAAATTTGAAATCGAAATGTATTGAATTTTCAATGAAATAGATGAATTTTCCACCCAAAAAAAAAATCATTTAAAAAAAAAATAGTTGAATTTTCAAACCAAAAGAACGAATTTATAGAAGACAGTTCAATTTTCATTCAAAAAAGATTACTTTTCTATCAAAAAAGATGAATTTTCAAGCAAATAATAGAGTTTTTAACCACAACACAATAGACTTTTCAATATTGAATTATCAACAAAATAGTTGAATTTTCCACCAGAAAAATTCAATTTTTTCAACCAGAAAAATTCAATGTAACCCAGAACCAAATAGTTGAATTTCCAAACCAAAAGAACGAATTCATAGAAGACAATTTAATCTTCATTCAAAAAAGATTACTTTTCTGGCAAAAAATATTAATTTTCAACCAAATAGTAGAAATTTTAACCAAAACACAATAGACTTTTCAACCACAAAGAATGAGGTTTCAAGGAAAAATAGTTGGATTTTCTTACTGGGTTCTACTAATTCAGTTCGGATTTGAGCGAAAAATCGGGAAAAAGGGGATCTCTTAAAAATAGAAAAAAAAAGAGAAATTCTTTGAAAAAGGGGAAAAGAGGGGAAAGAGTGTGGAGTCTGAAAATAAGAAAGTCTCTCAACACTCTGATTCACTAGACATGTGCTAAATCTGAAGAAGACAAAGCCTGCCAGCCAATAATTCTAACTCTTACATCATACCAAAAATGTATAACTTCTCTTCAGAAATCCTCGATTTGGCTTCAATTGCGTAATCGTGAGAAAATTAAATTTCAGGGTTGAAGATCACAATGAATCTCATCACTTATGTGTCGCCAAGTCATACATGATCAGGCCTCGGACTCACTTTAGAGATCAAAAATAGTGTAAATAGTGTCAACATTTTTTCAAAATAGTGTCATAAAATTTTGCAAGTATTAAAAATAAACTTCAATGTTTATTTAAAATGTTTTTCTTTACTCTATAAATCATCAAAATTCCTATTTATTTATGGCAGGCTTCACAGCCTTTCCCCTTTTTTCGTTTGTCCACATAAATGCGAACTGAAGTAATAGGACCCAATAAGAAAATATCAGTTATGTTAAGCTGACGCAGCCACCTATTCGAATCAAGTCAAAACCTATTTCATAATTAAGGGCTCATTTAAGGCTAATTTAATGTCTAATTGCAAAATTTAATACTCCAATAGTTTTTAAAAACTGTGGGTTACGCTAGCTTAACGTTAAGCTGACGTAACCACATGGTCAAATCGAGTTAATACCTATTTTATAATTAAGGGTTTCACTTCGATTCGAACATGTGGTTACGTTAGCTTAAGATTAAGCTAGCGCAACCCATGGGTTTTTTAAATAGTGAAGTATTAAATTTGGCAATAGGGCATTAAATTAGATTTAAATAAGCCCTTAATTATGAAATAGGTTTTAACTTGATTTGAACATGTGGTTACGTCAGCTTAACATACCTGATAAACAACTATTTTTGATTGGAAGTTCATTCTTCTCGGTTCAAAAGTCTACTATTAGATTTTTCGTTAATAATTCATCTTCAAAATTGTATTATTTGGTTCAAAGTTGAATTATTTTATTGAAAATTCAACAATTTTGTTAAGAAGTGATACTTCCTGGTTAACAATTCAACTATTTTGTTGAAAATTCATGCTTTTGGCTTGATAATTCAGCAGCTTGATTGCAATTTTTTTTTCTTGATTAAAAAATTATTTTTTGATTGAAAATTCAATTATTTTGTTGAACATTCATCTTTTTGGTCTGATAATGTATCTATTTATGCAGAAATTTTATCTTTTTTTTTTGTTAAAAAATGATCTGTTTCGGTTGAAAATTAACTTTTTTGTTGAAAATTCACATTTCTGGGTTTAAAATTAAACTGTTCTGTATAAAATTCGTATTTTCGGCTTGAAAATTAAACAATTTCGTGGAAAATTTAACTATTTGGTCGAAAATTGATGTATTTGATTGAAAATTCGTCTTTTTTTAGAAGAAAATCAATTTTTTGGTAAAAAATGCAATTGTTTAGTTGAAACTTAATCTATTTCAGATAAAGATTCAAGTATTTTGTTGAAAATTTGTCTTTATTGGTTAAATCGAACTGTTTTTTGTTTTAATCTCTCAAATTATTAATTGAAAATTCATCTTTTTATATTAAAAATTCAACTCCTTAGCTGAAAGTTAAACTACTTTCTGAAAAATTCATTTTTTTTGTAGAAGATTTATAATTTTAGTTCAAATTTCTTTTTTTCTTTTATTGTTAAAAATTATTTATTTAAACTTAAAATTTAACTATTTTGTTGAAAATTCAACTGTTTTATAGAAAAATCGTCTTTTTGATCTGAGAATTTCACAATTTGGTATAAACTTCAACTATTTGGTACAAAATGAAACTATTGTAGAAAATTCGTTTTTTTTTTATTGAAAATTAATTCTCTTCAATAAAAAGTACACTAAATCATTCTTGATTAAACATGTTTCTTTTTTAGCTCCAAATTCATCCATTTAGTTCAAAGTTTTTAGAAGCGAAAAAAATATAGATTGAAAATTAATCAAATAAACTTTAGTCTAAAATCACATCCACTATTCAAAATATTTAGTTGAAAATTTGTATTTTTTGGTAGGAAATTCAACTAGTTGGTTAAAAATTTATGTATTTTGTTGAAAATTCATATTTTATGGTAGAAGATTAATCTTCTTAGTTGAAAATTACACTACTTGGTAAAAAATATATGTTGAGGATTCAAGTATTTTGTTGAAAATTCGTCCTTATAGGTTAAATCCAACTGTTTTTTATTTAAAATTGAAATCTTTTATTGTTTAAATATTAGCTATTACATTTTTTGTTGAAAATTAGTATTTCCAGGTTGAAAATCCAACTGTTTTGTTAAGAATTCGTCTCTTTAGTTTGAAAATTAAACTACTTTGTTGAAAATTGAACTACTTGGTTAAAAACTAATGTTTTTGGTTGAAGATTCACCATTTTAGTTCAACAATTCATCTCTTTGTCGGAAAAATTTACTATTTTGTTGAAAATTCTCATATTTTTGTTTTAAAATAAATCGTTTTAACTGTTTCATTTTATGATGAAAATGGATCCTTTTTAGTAGAAAAAATCATTATTTGGTAAAAAATATATGTATTTTGTTAACAATTTGTATTTTTTGGTAGAAAATTAATTTTTTTTTAATGTAACTGTATGATTTAAAATTAATCTGTTTTAGTTGATGATTCTAATAGTTGGTTGAAAATTTGTCTTTTTTGGCTGTATTCAATTGTTTTTAAATTAAAAAAAAAACAGTTTCTGCTTTAAATATTAACTATTCCTTTTTTTTTAATGAAAATTCAACTGCTTTGTGGAAAATTGATGTATGGGTAATTATCAAATTGTAGGCAAATTTTAGCAACTACAGTGGCAATCATATTAATATTAGGAATTGAATATTCCATAAAGGAAATTGATCTTATCACACGTAAACAATTTTTACCCAAAAGGGGCAGTTATGAAAATAAGAAATAATAATGAATCCATGGGCACGCGCATATGATCAGTCGTATGCTGTTCTATTGTACCCTACGGTAATGACGCGATAAAAATGTTAAAGTTTAACCCTTTTTAAAGTTTATAAAACAATAACAGATTTTAGTTATAAAAAGTCACCCACTTATGAAAGAAAACACCGCCAAGCAAGTAACGGAATGGTTTTTATAATTTTTTTTAACGCACGTACGGTAATGACGTTTTTGTTGTCAAGATGCACTTTTAAGTTTTATTATCGGATTCGCAAAAAAGAGAGTAAATATTTTAAGCTCAATTTTATAAAATCTTGTGTTAAACGATACGCCTAATATTTCTGTATTTATTACTCAACTGTAACTACAATATTTTACTAGAAAAAAAGACGTACGGTAATGACGTCTGAAATGGCAAAAATTGAGGGACAGACTTCAAGGCTTGTAAAATATTATTTATTTGACTTAAAAAATATGCATACATTTAATTTATCTTCATGTGAAGTTTAAAAACTTAATACGTTAAGCGTTTTTCAGGTTACTGTCTAAAAAAAAGGAGAAAATCAGTTTATCCTTGTGCAGAGTGAGGTTGGGACGCCGTACGGTAATGACGTTTCGGGTGTTCTTATTTTAAATTAAATTAAATAGGAACAGAAATGAAAAAAAATAACTGACCATTTTGAAGAGGATGATAATAAGTGTTTATTAAATTTTTTTTAAAATCAGCACGAGTTTCTAATTTAATGTTATATTACTGGGACTTCAAGTTTTCCTTCAATTTGACAATTACCCGTATATTGTTGAGAATTCATTTGTTTTTGTTGAAAATTTAACTATCTGGTGGCAAATAGTGTGAATAGTGTTGGGAGTCCGAGGCCTGATGTTGCATCATGTCGCAGGGTAGATCCACACCCGGTGCCACTTTTTTCATTCATTTCAACACCCAAAAAAAAAAACCACAGCTGATGAAAATAAAAAATTAAAAACAAAATCAAATTGGAAAATGAAATTGCAATGATGTAAAGATTGCCCTTGGAAGAATTAAGGCGATATTACTATGTATCTCTGGAAAACACCCCTTCCGAGTCATGAGAAACTTGAACTTCCCCAAGACTTTTACAGTTATTTATCAATCTAATTTATAATTTGTTGTATGGACTCGTTGTAGAAACTTGGCGCGGCACTGGCACTTTATACGAACTTTATTGACTTGGAAAAAAAACGCGACGTATTCGCGAGGTGGACGGAGAAAAGTCGTGAGGTGGGATCGATCCAATCCACCATTGCACGGCAAGGGAAGACCAGAACCAGAGGCAGTGTTGCCAACACATCGGGGACAAAATTCCCTCTTCAGGGGTTGCAAAATGTTTAGTGTTTTTCTGGCTTTCCTAGCATCTAGAGTTGCCTGAACCTTGACCATTGCCCTGAAGCGTACCTTGTCCCTTCAATCGATTTTTTTTGTGACGTAATCAGCAGTATTTTGGGAAGAATTTCTCTTTTTTTTTAACCCAAAACAGGTGCTAAACACTTAAATGTGGTGCAATTTGGAACACGAAAAAAAAATTAAAATAAATCTAGATCATTTATTTCAACCAAAAAGATAACTTTTCCACTGTAAACGAATATTCAACAAAAGAGTTGAATTTTCCAAAAAATAATCGAATTTTTTAGACGAAAGTTTAATTTCAAAAAGGATAAATTTCCAAATTAAAAGGATGAATTTTCCATGAAACAGTTAAATTTCTGACCAAAAGGGTGACTCTTTAATAGAATACTTGAAATGTTAAAAAAAATAATTTCAAAAAAATAGTTACATTTTAAGCTTAAATAAATAATTTAAAAAAAAGAGGAAAAAACGAAATTTCAACTAAAATTATAAATCTTCAGCAAAAAAAATGCATTTTTCAGAAAGTAGTTTAACTTTCAGCTAAGGAGTTGAATTTTTAATCTAAAGAGATGAATTTTCAAATAATAATTGTAGAGATTTTAACTAAAAATAAAAAACGGTTGTATTTAACCAATAAAGACAAATTTTCAACAAAATACATGAATCTTTATCTAAAACAGATTAAGTTTCAAGTAAACAATTGCATTTTTAACCAAAAAATTGATTTTCTTTCGAAAAAAGACGAATTGTCAACAAAACACATATATTTTCAACCAAACAGTTAAATTTTCTACCAAATTGTTTAATTTTCGAGCCGAAAATACGATTTTTTTACAGAACAGCTTAATTTTCAACCCAAAAATGTGAATTTTCAACAAAAAAGTTAATTTTCAACCGAAACAGATCACTTTTTAACAAACAAAAAAAGATTAAATTTCTACAGAAATACATACATTATCAATCAAAAAATCTGAATGTTTAACAAAATAGTTGAATTTTCAATCAAAAAATAATTTTTTAATCAAGCAGAAAAAAAAATTTCAATCAAGCTGCTGAATTCTCAAGCCAAAAGCACGATTTTTCAACAAAATAGTTGAATTGTTAACCAGGAAGTATGAGTTCTTAACAAAATTGTTGAAGTTTCAATAAAATAATTCAATTTTGAACGAAATAATACAATTTTGAAGATGAATTCTTAACGAAAAATTTAATAGTAGACTTTTCAACCGAGAAGAATGAACTTCCAACCAAAAAAAGTTGTTTTTTAGGTATGTTAGGCTGACGTAACCACATGTTCGAATCGAGTTGAAACCTATTTCATAATTAAGGGCTCATATAAGGCTAATTTAATGTCTAATTGCCAAATTTGATGTTCTACTATTTTAAAAAAACGTGGGCTACGCTAGCTAAACGTTAAGCTGGCGTAACCACATGGTTGAATCGAGTTGGAAGCTATTTCATAATTAAGGGCTCATTTAATGCTAATTTAATGCTCTATTGCCTAACTTAATACTCCTTTATTTTTAAAAACCGTGGGTTACGCTAGCTTAACCTCAAGCTAACGTAATCACATGTTCGAATCGAAGTAAAACTAATTTCATAATTAAGGGCTAATTTAAGGATAATTGAATGCCCTATTGTCAAATTAAATCCTCCACCATTAAAAAAAAAACCCGTAGGTTACGTCAGCTTAACGTTATGCTAGCGCAACCCACGGTTTTTTAAAGTAGTGGAGCATCAAATTTGGCAATTGGGTGTTATATTAGCATTAAATGAGACCTTAATTATAAAATAGGTTTTAACTCGATTAGACCATGTGGTTACGTCAGCTTAACGTTAGGATAGCGTAACCCACCGTTTTTTAAACTATTGGAGTATTAAATTTTGCAATTAGACATTAAATTAGCCTTAAATGAGCCCTTAATTATGAAATAGGTTTTAACTTGATTCGAGTAGGTGGCAGCGTCAGCTTAACATACCTTATATTTTCCATGAAACAGTTGAATTTCCGACCAAAAGGGTGACTCTTCAACAGAATACTTGAATTGTTAAAAAAATAATGAACTATTCAAGAAAATAATTGAATTTTTAACCAAATTAAAACAAGAAAGAACAAACTTGTATCAAAAAAAGTTGAATTTTTAACCAAATAATTGAACTTTTAGAAGACAGTTGAATTTTCAACAAAAAAGATGAATTCACAATTCAAAAGGATACATTTTCTATGAAACAGTTGAATTTTCGACCAAGTATTTGAAGTTTTAACCAAATTGTTAAATTTCCTATCTACAAAGATGAATTTTTAAAAAAATAATCGAATTTTTTAGAAGACAGTTGATTTTAAAAAAAGGATGAATTCCCAATTCAAAAGGACCAATTTTCCATGAAAAATTTGAATTTTCGATTAAAAAGTTGTCTCTTTAACAAAATACTTGACTTATCAACAAAATAATTAAACTTTCAACAAAGTAATTGAATTTTCTGCCAAAAAAAAGTTGAATTTTTAGAAGACAGTTGAATTTAAAAAAAAACGAATGAATTTCAAATTCTAAAGGACCAATTTTCCATAAAACAGTCTAATTTTCGACCAAAAAGATGACTCTTTAACAAAATACTTGAGTTATCAACAAAATAATTGAATTTTTAAGAAAATTGTTAAATTTTCTACCTACAAAGACGAATTTCAAAAAAATAATTGAATTTTTTAGAAGACAAATGAATTTAAAAGAAAAATGAATTTCCAAAAAAGAATTAGTTTTTTTAGAAAACAGATGAATTAAAAAAAAAAGAATGAATTTCCAATTCAACACGACGAATTTTCCATGAAACAGTTGAATTTTCGACCAAAAAGGTGACTATTTAACAGAATACTTGAGTTATCAACAAAAGAATTAAATTTTCTACAAAGTAATTGAATTTTTAACCAAATTGTTACATTTTCTATTTACAAAGATGAATTTTCAAACAGAAAAGAACAAACTTCTACGAAAAAAAGTTGAATTTTCGACAAGAAAGTTGACTCTTTAACAAAATACTTGATTCATCAACAAAATAATTAAATTTTTGAGAAAGTAATTGAAGTCTTAACCAAATTGTAAAACTTTCTATTCACAAAGATCAATTTTCAAAAAAATAATCGATTTTTTTAGAAGAAAGTTGAACTAAAAAAAAGGATGAATTTCCAATTCGAACGGACCAATTTTCCATGAAACAGTTGAATTTTCAACTAGATAGATGACTTTTTAACAAAATAGTTAACTTTTCAAAAAAAAATAATTACATTTTCAACAAAGTAATTGACTTTTTAACCAACTTGTTATATTATCTATTTACAAAGATCAATTTAAAAAAAAAGAACAAACTTATACAAAAAAAAATTAATTTACAATTCAAAAGGACGAATTTTCCATGAAACATTTGAATTTTCGACCAAAAAGTTGACTCTTCAAGAAAATACTTGAGTTATCAACAAATTAATTAAATTTTCAACAAAGTACTGAATTTTTAACAAAACTTTTACATTTTCTATCAACAAAGGTGAATTTTCAAACAAAAAAAAATAAACTTCAACCAAAAAAAAGTTGCATTTGCAACCAAATATTTGAATTTTTAAAAACAACAAAAAAGGTAATTACAAACCAAAAAGTTACATTTTTATCTAAACTAAAAAATACCAATTTTCAACAAAAAATGAAAAAGTTGAATTTTCAGTTGAAAAATTAATTTCAAGAAGAAATAAAAATTTAAACCAAAGCAACAAATCTTCAGAAAGAAAATTCTCAACAAAGTAGTTTATCTTTTACCAAAGCAGCTAAATTTTGTAACGAAAAAAGATCAATTTTCAAACAAAAAATGGAATAGTTACATTTTCAGTTAAAAAATTAATTTTCAACTATACAAAAATTAGTTCTGTAACGGAACAGTCCACGTTTGACCAAAGAGATGGATTTTTAACTAAAACTAATTAATCTTCAACACAAGCCAAAAAAGATTTTAATTTTATATCAAAAACTGTTAAATTCAACAACAAAAAAGTTAATTTTCTACTAAAATAGTTGAATCTGCAACACGGAAGACGAATTTCTAAC
>CAKNXH010053020.1:23129-36401 GCA_932178445.1 Andricus quercusramuli
TAAAAAATCATTTTAAAGTTTCCAATGGAATTAAAAAAAATGTCTCTCGTAACCATTCAAGATTTTAAAAACTCTAAGATCAAAGTATTCAAAAATGTAGTATTTATTTAAAAAATTTTGAAATATTTTCAAAACTTAAATTATTTTTCAACCATTTTAAAACGATTCAAATTTTTCTTAAGTTTTTCAAAAATCCTAAAGAATTAAAATAATGCCTTAAGAACTTCCAGAATAAAAATTTTTTATCTTTTAAAATTATTTCAGTTTTTCCTAAAAATTATTTAAAAATTCTGCAAAATTAAAAAATTGCCTTAAAATCCTCCAGAATCTTCTTTTTTCGAAATCTTTTTAAATATTCTCTTCAAATTAATTTTTCAAACTAAAAACTGCTCAAAATTTTCCGACGAATCTTAAGATTTTTGTAATTTTTTTGAAATTTTTCAAAACTCTTAAAAAGCTTTAGCATTTTTTTCGAAATCTTCAAAAATCTACAATTTGTTTTAATTCTCTTGAAATCTTTTTGAATTTTGAATTATTTTTTTTCGAAATCTTAAAAAATCTACATCTTGTTTCAATTCCTCTGAAATCTTTAAAAAATTGTAATTGTATTTTAATCTTTTAAAATTATTTCAATTTAAACAAAAAATTTTTCCGAAAATTTTCTTTGTCAAAATTTTTGAAATTTTTTGAAATCTTCTTAAATATTCTGATAAGAGGAATTTTATCAACTAAAAAATTATGGCCTTAAAAACTTCCAGAATATAAATTTTTAATCTTTTAAAATTATTTGAGTTTTTCATAAAAATTATTTAAAAATTCTGCACAATTAAAAAATTGCCTTAAAATCCTCCAGAATCTTCTTTTTTCGAAATCTTTTTAAATATTCTCTTCAAATTAATTTTTCAAAATAAAAACTGCTAAAGAATTTTCCGACGAATCTTAAGATTTTTTTTATTCTCTTGGAATCTTTCAAAAGTCTTAAAAAGCTTTAAAATTTTTTTCGAAATCTTCAAAAATCTACAATTTCTTTTAATTCTTCTGAAATCTTTTTGAATTTCGAATTTTTTTTTCAAAATCTTAAAAAATCTACATCTTTTTTCAATGCTTCTGAAATCTTTTTAAATTTTTTATTTAATTTTAATCTTTTAAACTTATTTCAATTTTTTTTATATAATGTAAAATTGAAAAAATGCTTAAAAAAACTCCAGGTTCTTCTTCGACAATTTTTGAAATTTTTTGAAATCTTTTCAAATATTCTGGTAAGAGGAATTTTATCAAATAAAAAATTATTTAATATTTTTCAATGGAAACCGAAAATCTGCTTTCAAAATTTCTAAAAAGGTATAACTGAAATTTTCAAAAATGTACATTTTGTTTGAATTTTTAAAAGTATTTTCAAATTATAAATTACTTTTTAATCTTTTAAAATAATTAGAATTTTTCCTAAAAATTGAAAAAAGCCTGCAAAATAAACAAAAATGGACTTAAAATATTCCAGATTCTTTTTTTGAAATATTTTGAAATATTCTTTTTAAATTAATTTTTGAAAATATAAAACTGTTAACAATTTTCACATGAACCTAAAGATTTTTTTTATTTTCTTAAAACCTTTAAAAATAAAAAGCTTCTAAACTTTTTTCGAAATCTACAAAAATTTATACTTTATTTCAATATTTTAAAAATTGTTTCAAATTTTACATTATTTTTTTACTTTCTCAAAAGATTCGAATTTTCCTCAAATGAAAAAAATGGCAAAACAAAAAGAATCATTATTTCAAACTTTTAAGTATTAAGAAAATTTTCGTTTCTTCTCTTGAAACCTTTCAAAAATCTGTTAAAACTTTTACATTTTGTTTCGTTATTTTCCAAAATCTACATTTTGTTAGAAATTTTTTGAAATCCTCAAATTTTTAATTATTTTTGAAATTTTTCTAAAATTAAAAAATGTTCTTTATAAATTTCTAGATTTTTGCGACAATTTTGAAAATCTTTCGAAATCTTGAATATTTTGTTAAAATTAATTTTTGAATCCTTTCAAAACTCATCAAACGCTTCTAAATGTTGATAAAAATCTTTAAAAATCTACATTTGATTAAAACTTTTTTTAATTTTCGTTTTTACAGTCATTCGTTTTCCCTTAGTATCTGGACTGCTTAGAATATTTTAAAAAAATTATATAGAATTGATTAAATTAGTTACGTGCCTTGATTTTCCCAGGAAGAAAAGATAATTTAAAAATAACAATGGGAACAAACAATAGAGACAGTGCATTTTCCTTTTTATTTTTATACTTAATTAAATTTACCTAAAACTAAATAAATTACCAGACAAATTTTACAAAATTTAATAAGATTTCAGGGTGATTCTGAAACCAATCTATTTAGATGATTAGATTTTCCAAATAGGAAAACAAAAAATCCAAAAATTTTAATGTGTTTCTAACATTGCTAATATTTCATGCATTCTTCTTTCAAAGATTTTAAAGAAAAAGATTTCTTTCAAGAAATTGAGGTGAAATTATTTAGACTCGATTGAAAGAAATCTGAAACTATTATTTGTGAATCTTTTTCATGTTTTTATTGCATAACATTTTTCAAGATAAAATAGATTTCTTTTCGATCTTAATTTAAAAATTAATAATAATTATTGGAAATAAATTGAACTCGAATAATTCCAAACGTAAGGGGCCAACAATTTCGAAAACTTTTAACTTTGAAATACCTTCGAATTCAGAAAAATTCAAGTTTTGAATCTGATTACAGAAAATTAAAAAAAAATTGATGTACTCACTGAAGTAATTAAGAGTTTCCCGGATCTGATCCGGAGATAGTTTCAAATCGACGTCCTCCAATCGAAGAGCAGGAGTTGGAACGAACCAATCCGCGTTTTCGTACCCTGAAAAATAATATTCTGTTAATTAATGCAAATAGGGGAAACCACCCTAAAGTAGATAATAATTTAGAGCAGATAATCTTAATTGACTCGAAAACTGACAAAAAATATTCATTACTTTTGTTAGTATGACGTTTCAGCAAGAATACTCTATTTTCTGACGAAGTTTCATAAAAATTTTATAATTAATTAATATGTGAGAACAAAAAATTAATTTTGAACTATAAATTAGAATCAAATTTTAAAAATTCCCTTGACCATTAATATTCAAATACCAGCATTTTAAATTTGAAATACTTTTTTTTAAACCTAGAATCTTTTATAAACGGAATAAAACAGTATTTCAAATACAATTTAAGAATTTTTAAATTCATTAATTTATTTTAAACAAAGAAATGTCTTTTCTACTACAAAATATGGCTTTTTAACAAAATACTTGAATTTTCATAAAAATAATTAAATTTTTAACATATTATTTGAATTTTCAACCTAAAAATATAAATTCCAAACAAAAGAAGGCATAGTTTATATTTGAATCAAAAAACATGAAATTTATACAAAAAGAAGTTTTTTAAAACGAAAAAGACGAATTTTTAACAAATGAAGATTTTTCACTAAGGAAAGAAAATTTTACCTGAGTTATTGAACCTTCAAGCCAAAAGACGAATTTTTTCTGCAAAAATTGAATTTACAAACAAAAAACATGACCTCAGCAAAAAATTATTTTTCGACGAAACTGTTGCTTATTTACCTAACAAAAATAAAATTTTTAACTAAGAAAATTTTAGTTTACTACAAAAGGAGAATTTTCAACTAAAAAAGATCAATCTTAAAAAAATGAAAAAGTTACATTTGCAGATAAAAAAATTAATTAAAAAAAAAAGACTTTTCCACTAAACAGTTAAATTTTTAACCAAAGACATAAGCCTTCAATCAATGAAATAAATTTTTAACAATGTAGTTTAACTTTTATCCAAGTAGTTGAATATTTTCAATTTAAAAAGATTAATTTTCAACAAAATTGTTAAACATTCAACCAAAGAGATGAATTTTCAAGTAAAAATTCAACTCTTAAAAAAATGATTTCTTAAAAAAGTGATTAAAAAAAAAGAAATTTCTACCAAAGTGGATGAATTTATAAAAAAATTTTTTTTTTTAAATCGAATTTTTGGTTAAAAAAGATTTTAGTTGACTTTTCAGGATCAAAATATGAATTTTAAACCAACAAATAAGCTTCTACGAAGAAAATTTAACTTTCAATTCAAAAAGAAGAATTTTTATCCAAAAAGGATGACTTTTTAACAAATCTGTCGAATTTTCTATACAATAGTTGCATTTTGATCCAAAAAATATGAAACTTCTCTTAAAATAGATGAATTTTTATTTAAAAAGAAAACCAATTTTATAAAAATCGTTGAATTTTCTTCCAGAAAAAATTCCAGTTGACTTTTCAAGGTCAAAATAATATATTTTGCAACAAAAAATAAGTTTCTACGAACAAAATTGAATTTTTCCTACAAAAAGACGAATTTTTTCAACCGAAAGGGATGAAGTTTTAACGAAATAGTTGAATTCTCAACCAAATAGTTGAATTTTTATCCAAGAAAGATGAAATTTGTACTAAAAAAGATGAATTTTTAATAAAAAAAGGAATTTTTTTTTTCAAAGTTGAACTTTTATCCAGAAAAGCTTTCAATTCATTTTTTAACGTCAAAATATGAATTTTAAACAAAAAGTAAATTTTCTACGAAATAGTTAAATTTTCAACAAAACAGTAAAATTTTCAACCAAAAGATGACTTTTCAACAAAATAGTTTTATTTTCAACCAAGCAGTTGCATTTTCATGCAAGAAAGATGACATTTATCTCAAAACAGATGAATTTTGAAATCAGAAAACAAATTTTCAAAAAAAAAGTTGAATCTTCAACCGAACAGTTTCATTTTTATTCATGAAAGATAAAAATTTTCTTTTAAAAAAGATTAAATAAAAAAAATTGAAAAAAAATAGTTAAATTTTCATCCAAAGAAGATTCCAGTTCAATTTCCAAGACCAAAATAAGAATTGTAAACTATAACCTAATTTTCTGCTAAATAGTCGAATTTTTAACCAAAAGTATGACTTTTTGAAAAGATTGTTAAAATTTCAACCAAACAGTTGCATTTTCGTCCAAGAAAAATGAAAATTCTACTAAAACAGGTGAATTTTTAAATCACAAAGACACATTTTCAAAAAAAGAGTTGAATTTTCATCCAAAACGATTTCAATAGACTTTTTTCGTTCTAAATTCAATTATTTTGTGGAAAATTATGTTCTCTAGTTGAAAATTAATTGTTTGGACTGAAAATTAAGTTGATTTGTTGAAAATTCTTGACTAATTCATCTTTTTGGGAGAAAATTTCTTTCAAAATTCAAATATTTGGTTGAAAATTCACGTACTTTGTTAAAAATTCATCTATTTTCGTAGAAAATTCATCTGATTGGTAGACAATTGATCTTTTTGTTTGAAAATTAGTATTTTCTTATTTGGAATTACTTTTTTTAACTGAAAATGTAACTGTTCCATTTTTTGTGAAAAAAAAAATTTGTTTCATAAAAATTTAATCTTTTTGGTTAAAAATTATACTATTTCGTTGAAAATTTACTTTAATTTGATATAAAATTTAACTATTCTATTTTTAGTTGAAAATGTATCTGCTTTCAGTGACAACTTAACTATTTGTTGAAAATCCGTCTTCTTTTTTGGTAAAAGAGTATTCTCATTGATTGAAACTTCATCTTTTTGTTTAAAAATCAATTTCTTTGGTTAAAAATTCAACTATTTTAATTTTTGTAGAAAATTTATCGTTTTAGTTGAAAATTCACTTTAACTGTTCAATTTTGTGTGGAAAATTTAACTTTTTTGATAGAAATGTAATTTTTATCGTTAAAAAATTATACGTTTCGTAGAAAATTTAACTATTGTATTTTTCGTCAAGAATTCATTACTCTCATTATAAAAAAAAAATTATTTAGTTGAAAATTTGTTTTTTTTTGTTGATAGAAAATACATCTTTTGGATTGAAAATTCCACTATTTGGTCAAAATTTCTTATTTTTTGATGAAAATTCATCATTGTGATTTAAAAAAATTACTTTTGCTCAAAATACGTTTCTGTTTAGTGGAAAATTAATTTTTAAACTGAAGATATAACCACTCCATTTTTTCTTGGAAATTTATATTTTTATTTGAAAATAAATTAATTTTTCTGAGAACTCGTTTTTATAGTTTAAAATTTACTTTTCTAACTGCAAATTGAACTATTCTATTTTTGGTTTGTAACTTTATCTTTTTTAGTTGAAAATTTATATATTTTACTGAAAATGCATCTTTTTTCGTAGAAAAATCATCTTTTGGGTTTAAAATTGATTTATTTTGTTGGGAATCATTTTTTGCGTATAAAAAAGAAACTACTTTCTTGAACATTCGTTTTTTTTAACATTTATTTTTCTAACATTTTAACTATTATAATTTTGATTGACAATTTATTTTTTCTTGTTAGAGAAAGATTCATGTACTTAATTGAAGAAGAGTCTTTTTTGGTAAAAAAATTAATCTTTTGGGTAAAAAATTCAACTATTAGGTTAAAAATCCATATTTTTGGTTGAAGATTCATTATTTTAGTTGAAAATTCATTTTTTTGGTTAAAAAGTTATCTTTTTGACATTAAAACACAAGAGAAAAGTGTTAAAAATATATTAAGGAACAAACAAAAATTATCCAAAATTGAGTATTCTGACATGTCCACGATTATCTATTAATTGTCAAAGGTGTCAAAATCGTACTCTTGACCTAGTCTAATAAAAATGTTCAATACAATTAATTCCGTGATATTTTTTTCCTATAAGAATATTCAATTGAATATGTAAGCTTTATTTAAAAACGATAATCTTTCTTTATTTTTGAAAACTGATGCAGTTAAATGCGGTTGAATTTTTTCCTATCTACTGTATGGTGCTTTCCTCTAAATAGAATATTTATTTGGAATTTTTTTTAACAAAACCTTATCACAGTAGTCAAAACCCAACAAAAATTAATTATCAACCAAACAGTTGCAATTTTAACCTGAAAATATTACATTCTTACGAAAAGAGATGAATTTAAAAAAAAAAAAAAAAAAAAAAGAATTTCCAACAAAATAATTGCATTTCTAACTAAAAAAGATTTTTCAGATAATAGGAAAACAATTTCAACAAAAAAGATCATTTTTAACGGACAAGATTAATTTTCTACCAAAGAAGACCAATTTTAAACCAAAAATGAACAAAATTCAACAAAAAATGGAATAATTTAATGTTCAGTTACCAAAATCATTTTTTAACAACGAAAAATTCCACAAAATAACTCAGAAAAATCAAAATAATCAGAACAATCCTTAATCAATTAAATGAATTTTGGAGAAAGTAGTAAAACCAAGAAGATTAATTTCCAACAATAAAGAACAGAAACAAAATACTTGAATCTTCGACCAAAACAGATCAATTTTCCACTAAACAATTACATTTTTAAATAAATGAGATGAATATTCCAACTATAAAGACGAATTTACAACTAAAGTGTTGAATTTTCAAACAATAAAGATTTTTGAATCCAAAAAGTGAAAAAAATGCAACCAAACAGTTGAATTTTCAAGCCAAGCCGAATTTTCGATAAAAAAGTTAAATTTTCACCAAAAAAGGTTATTTTTAAACCAAACAGTTGAATTTTCTACTAAAATAGTTGACTTTTTCAAACCAAGAAGATGAATTTGAAGTTTGAAAAATTAATTTTCAACAAAATACTTAAATTTTCAAACAAAAAGAAGAAGCCTCAACTAAATTGATAAATCTTCAACTAAAAAAATTAATTTTTAACAATGCGGTTCAACTTGCAACCAATTTCAATAAAAAAATATGAATTATCAATCAAAAATATAATAAATAATATATAAGCCAAAAAAGATTTTAACCTAAATCAAAAACAGTTTATTTCAACAAAAAAGGACGAATTTTCAATAAAAAACGACGAATTTTCAAAAAAATAGTTGCATTTTTAACCAAGTAAGATTTTTCAGTCAAGAAAAAAAGTTTAAATAAAATTTTTGAATTTTCAAACAACAAAGACGAACTTTCTACAAAAAACTTGAATTTAAAAGAAGAAATATATTAATTATTAACAAAAAAGTTACTTTCCAACCAAATAGTTGAATTTACACCAAATTAGCTGAGTTTTTTCACAAAATAGTTGAATTTTTAACAAATTAATTCTATTTTCAACAAAATAATTGCAATTTTCACAAAAAAAATGAATTTTTTCACCAAATATTTGAATTTTAAACCAAAAAGATGAATTTTCAACCGAGAAAATTAACTTTCTACTAAAAAAGACGACTTTTTAACACCAAAAATAAAATAATTTAATTTACACTCACAAAATTAATTTTACAAAAAAAAAGTTTCCACCTAATAGATTAATCTTCAGTTCAATGAAGTTTCAGTTAGAAAATATAATTTTCAAAAAAAAAAAAAACAATTTCAGGAAAAAATAGTAAAATTTTTAACCAAAAGCTGAATCTTCAACCAATAAAGATAAATTCTCAAGAAAAAATGTAATACTTAATACTTCAACCAAAGAAGATTTTAATTTTAAATAAAAAAAAGTTGAATTCTACCAAAAAAATACGAATTTTCAACCAAATAGATGAATTCTCAACCTAACCAGATTAATTTTTTTCCAAAAAGTTGCATTTTTGTTTAATAGTTGAATTTTCAACAAAATATATAAATTTTCAATAAAAAGAGATGAGTTCTGAATAAAAAATATAATAGTAAGCAACATTTCAATTATAAAGAATTCACCTTCAAAAAAAAAAGATTATCTTTCTACCTAAAGATGAATTTTCAGTCCAAAAGGACAAATTTGCAGCCCAGGAAGTTCTTTCAGGCAAAAGATAAAAAAATCAAATAGATTGTGGAATTTTCAAACAATATTGGCTAATTTTTAACAAAATACTTAAATTTTCACCCAAAAGAAATGAATTCTGAATAAAAAAAAAAAAAACATTTTTCTGTTAAAAAGAATTAAATTTCAACCAAAAAGATTAGTTTCATACCAAAAGATAAATTTTGAATCTAAAAGTACAAAGAAACTAAGAAAGATCTTTCAGTGAAGAAAAAAAAATTAACCAAACTGAGGAATATTCAAACCAAAATGGCTAATTTTCTACAAAACAGTTGATTTTTCATCATAATAGTTAAATTTTTGACCAAAGATAATTCTTTGACCAAAGCATTTTTTTTTTTAGAAAGCAGTTCAACTTTTAACCAACTAGTTGAATTCCCAATAAAAAATATGATTTTTCAACAAAATAGATGAATTTTTAATGAAATAATTATTTTTTTTAACGAAATAGTACATTTTTTGATCAAAAGAAATGAATTCTGAACAATAAATATAATAGTAGACTTTTTAATTGAAGAGAATGAACTTACATAAGCTTTCAACCAAAAAAGATGAATTTTCAATCCAATAAGACAGATTTTCTATCCAAAAAGACGAATGTTCAACAAGAAAAAGATGATTTTTTAACAAAATTGTTGAATTTTCAATACAATAATTAAATATTCAACAAATCGGTCAAATTTTTGACCAAAGTGGATGAATTCTGAACCATAAATATAATAGTGGACTTTTTAATTAAAGAGAATCAACTTTCAACCAAAAAAGATGAATTTTCAAGGGAAAAGTTGAATTTTCGACAAGAAAAAGATGATTTTTTAACAAAATTGTTGAATTTTTAATAAAATAATTCAATTTTTGACAAAAGAAAAAGATTACTTTTCAACAAAATAGTTAAATTTTTAACCAATCGGTAGAATTTTTGACCAAAAGAGATGAATTGTAAACCATAAATATAAACGTAAACTTTTCAATTAAAGGGAAATAACTTTCAACCAAAAAAGATTAATTTTCAAGGAATAAGTTGAATTTTCGACAAGAAAAAGATGAATTTTTAATAAAATAGTTGAATTTGCAATACAATAATTAAATTCTCAACGAATCGGTAGAATTTTTGACCAAAAGAGACGAATTCTGAACCAAAAATATAATACTAGACTTTTCAATTAAAGAAAATTAACTTTCAACCAAAAAAGATGGATTTTCAACAAAAAAGTTAAATTTTCGACCAGAAGAAGATTACTTTTTAACAAAATAGTTGAACTTTCAACAAAATAATTAAATTTTTAACCAATCAGTAGGATTTTTGACCAAAAGAGATTAATTCTGAACCGTGAATATAGTATTAGACTTTTCTGTTAAAGAGAATTAACTTTCAACCAAAAAATTGAATTTTCGACAAGAAAAAGATTACTTTTCAACAAAATAGTTCAATTTTCCACCAATCAGTAGATTTTGTGACCAAAAGAGATGAATTCTAAACCATGAATACAATACTAGACTTTTCAATTAAAGGGAATTAACTTTCAACCAAAAAAGATGAATTTTCAACGAAAAAGTTTAATTTTCTACAAGCAAAAGATTACTTTTTAACAAAATAGTAGAATTTTCAACAAAATAATTAAATTTTCAGCAAATCAGTAAAACTTTTGACCAAAGTAGAATAATTCTGAACCATCAATATAATAGTAGACTTTTTAATTAAAGAGAATTAACTTTCAATCAAAAAGATGAATTTTCAATCCAATAACACAGATTTTCTATAAAAAAAGACGAATGTTGAACAAAAAGTTGAATATTCAACGAAATAATTAAATTTTCAACCAATCAGAAGACTTTTTGACCAAAAGAGATTAATTCTGAACCAAGAATATAATATTAGACTTTTCAATTTAAGAGAATTAACTTTCAACCAAAAAAATAAATTCTCGACAAGAAAAAGATTCATTTTCAACAAAATAGTTACACTTTCAACCCATTGGTAGAATTTTTGATCAAAATAGATGAATTCTAAACCATAAATATAAACTTAGACTTTTTAATTGAAGGTAAATAACTTTCAACTAAAAAAAGATTAATTTTCAATGAAAAAGTTGAATTTTCGGCAAGAAAAAGATTACTTTTTAATGAAATACTTGAATTTTCAATACAATAATTAAATTTTCAACAAGTCGTTAGAACTTTTGACCAAAGTAGATAAATTCTGAACCATAAATATAATAGTAGACTTTTTAATTAAAGAGAATCAACTTTCAACAGAGACAGAATTTTCAACAAAATAATTAAATTTTCAACAAATCGTTAGAACTTTTGACCAAAGTAGATGAATTCTGAACCATAAATATAATAGTGGACTTTTTAATTAAAGAGAATTAACTTTCAACCAAAAAAGATGAATTTTTAACGAAAAAGTTGAATTTTCGACAAGAAAAAGATTACTTTTTAACAACAAATTTTCAACGAATTAGAAGACTTTTTGACCAAAAGAGATTAATTCTAAACCAAGAATTGGTAGAGTTTTTGACCAAAAGAGATGGATTCTGAACCACCAATATAAAGACTTTTCAATTGAAGGGAAATAACTTTTAACTGAAAAAAGATGAATTTTCAATGAAAAAGATGAATTTTCGACAAGAAAAAGATTACTTTTTAATAAAATAGTTGAATTTTCAATACAATAATTAAATTTTCAACAAATCGTTAAAACTTTTAAACCAAAGTAGATAAATTCTTAACCATAACTATAATAGTACACTTTTTAATTAAAGAGAATCAACTTTCAAACAAAAAAGATGATTTTTTTACGAAAAAGTTGAATTTTCGACAAGCAAAAGATTACTTTTTAAAAAAATAGTTGAATTTTCAACAAAATAATTAAATTTTCAACAAATCGGTAAAACTTTTGACCAAAGTAGATGAATTCTGAACCATAAATATAATATTAAACTTTTTAATTAAAGGTAATTAACTTTCAACCAAAAAAGATTAATTTTTTACGAAAAAGTTGAATTTTCGACAAGAAAAAGATTCATTTTCAACAAAATAGTTACACTTTCAACCCATTGGTAGAATTTTTGATCAAAATAGATGAATTCTAAACCATAAATATAAACTTAGACTTTTTAATTGAAGGGAAATAACTTTCAACTAAAAAAAGATGAATTTTCAATGAGAAAGTTTAATTTTCCACAAGCAAAAGATTATTTTTTAACAAAATAGTAGAATTTTCAACGAAATAAATAAATTTTCAACCAATCATAAGACTTTTTGACCAAAGGACATGAATTCTGAACTATGA
Organism: Andricus quercusramuli; assembly: GCA_932178445.1. Classification (NCBI taxonomy): domain Eukaryota; kingdom Metazoa; phylum Arthropoda; class Insecta; order Hymenoptera; family Cynipidae; genus Andricus; species Andricus quercusramuli. Next base: position 35,295 of record CAKNXH010053020.1, read on the forward strand.
ATATAATATTAGACTTTTCAATTAAAGAGAATTAACTTTCAACGAAGAAAATGAATTTTCGACAAGAAAAACCTTTAAAATTTTTAATTTTAATTTATCATAACGAATCATCGTGAAAGCCTTAAATCTATTATTGAGAAAAAGTTTACTTTTCAACAAAACAGTTGAATTTTCAACAAAATAATTAAATTTTCAACCAATCGGTGAAGAAAGGAATGATTTTTCTGTCCAAAGAGATGAATGTTCAAAAGGGCAGTTGAATTTCCGACCAAAAAATATGACTTTTTAACAAAATAGTTATGTTTTCAACGAAATAACATAAATATTATAAAAGACGTTACAATTAAGAAGAATTAACTTTCATCCAAAAATAGTTATATTTTGTTATTGGGCTCTATTAATTCAATCCGCATTTAAGCGAAAAATCGAGAAAATTGGGGAACAGTGGAATTTTTTTGTTATAAAAAAAAAAGAAAAAAGAATTCTGTAAAAAACGGAAAAAGGGAAATTAGGAAAAAAGTGTGGAAGTCTGCATTTTTGTAATTAAATTAATAATAACATATTCATTAAAAAAAATAATTACCTTGAAATTGTGTAAGTGCGTCTGCTCTTAGCCGATACTTTGGAATTTGTTCTTCCAGCAAACTAATAATTTCCACTTCAGGAACCTCACCTCCGCTGCACACCTCTGAAAGTCAAAAAAAGTTTTTTAAAAACATATTTCTCTTATTTTAACTCTTTTTGTGCAATTATTTTACACAAATGGATTTTCTTGAAATCACGAAATTTGTTTTTCAAAATAGTTTTTTTTAGAATTTTTTATTTAAATTCTAAATAAATTATTTTAATGAAAATATTAAACAGTAAAATAAATTTAATTAAAACAATAAAAAAAACTATTCTTCTATAATTCTTTTTAGACCTCCTTGTGCAATTTTGTTGCACAATTTGATTTTTTGAAGTTTATGTTTGTCTAAAAAATATACCTTCAAATAAAATTTTCAAATAAAAACGAGAAATTTACTACCAAAAATGTAATAGTAAAGTTTTCATTTTAAGAAAGTACTTTTCAAAAACAACAAAAAACGAATAAAAAATCAAATTCAA
>CAKNXH010053021.1:483-18671 GCA_932178445.1 Andricus quercusramuli
CCTAGAGTTCGGGGTGCTGAAAATAATTTAGATGGAAACACGACGACGAACCGGCGAAACGCCCACATTCAGTGGACGGATCAACTTAAGAATGACGTGCTAGACTGCTACGATGCTAGTATTATCCCTGTTCGCGGAGGCTTTATGGCGCTTATGCATACTCTGTGGTGCCAGAAACACCCATAGCTTCAATACGTTTCGCATCAGTCTTTGCGAAATCAAGCCGACTACCTCCGGAAAAATGGATATGTACGCGGAGCGCTTCCTCAACCGCTGCTTGAAAAAGCTACAGATGAAGATGAAACGACATTAAGACCAACCGCAGAAAGCAGGCACCTTCTGGAAGATGATCGCAATTTCAGTACAAGGAGGAACATCAACATGCAAGTTCCTCTTAAGCCCCAAGATCTGGCTGAAATGAATGCCTCCCTTCGGGGAGATATCTCGCAAGAGTCCGACCTCTGGACCATCAATTTCTCAGTTTATGGTGCTGCGAAAGCTTTGGCTGATTCAAATCGAAGGCTGAAACCGACGATGGATCAGAAGACCAGAAGACGCTTGCATCAACTGAACAAGACAGAATGCGTCCCGTGTTCAATGTGTGATTGACTACATAACATCTGGTAGACCGTTCACGGAAAGGGTTCGAAAGTTCGCCCAAGAACTAAGGACCTTGAATCACACACTGAACAAGTCAAAGCTGCTGACAATCAAGCAGCATATTGTTGACAAAATAAGGCTGTTATCTGACGCAAGGAGGAGGATAAAGAAGAGGAAGAGATGGAACAGGGAGAATCAACAGTTTATTGCTGACTCATCACGCCTCTTCAGTGATCCCCCTGTTTTTGTAAAAAATCCACCCAAGCCCAAGGAGGTAGAGACTTTTTGGAGAGAGGTGTACAAGATCCCGAAAACACTAGAGTTGAAGGAAGATACTGACAATATCATCCACTTCAAGGAGTATTGCGACAGCCTCATAAAATCTGAGGAGGAGTGCCCATCAGTCACTGCCGAAGAGGTGAAAAAAGCACTTAGAGGCACGAAGAACTTTTCCGCTGCTGCACCAGATTGTATTGAGAACTTTTGGTGGAAGAAGTTTACTTCTATACACCCAGATTTGGCCCGCATATTTACCTCATATTTAAAGTCGGAGACACCCATTCCGCAGTGGCTGGTGTTAGGACGCACTATACTCCTACCGAAAAAAGGCAACTTGTCCAGACCAGAGAATTACAGGCTAATAACTTGTTCAAACACACTGTATAAGATCTTTACAGCTGTCCTAAACAACAGGATCGTTCGACGAATTGAGCCTGTATGGCGAGAGATGTACGAACAACGAGGCTCGAAAAAAGGTGTAGCAGGCTGTCGAGAGAACCTGCTAATTGACAGGTGTGTCTGTAAAGACGCTGCCGCCCATCAGCGCGTCCTGTCAATGGCCTGGATTGACTACGGGAAAGCTTTCGATTCAACCTCTCATAGACTTACCATCTGTCTGTTGGAACGCTTGAAGGTACATCCACACATAGTGAGATGCATAGAGAGATTGATGGCTCTTTGGAAAACTAGATTTACTATCTCATCTAGAAATTATCGTGTGACAACGAACAACGTCACCTTCCAGAGGGGCATCTTACAAGGTGATTCCATGAGCCCCTTGCTTTTTTTCATCACACTTCTGCCTCTATCTCTCGCACTACGAAATTCTCCTGGATACCTCTGTGGCGGCACTAATCAGCGCGAGCATAATGTCACTCATGTATTTTATATGGATGACCTCAAGATCTATGCCTCTGGTAAAAGCAAACTTAAAACTGCTATATATATCGTCAAGAACTACACAGAAGAGATTGGGATGAACTTTGGTTTGGACAAGTGTGTCAAAATTCATTTGAAGAAAGGAAAGATTACTGGCGTTCCCAAGGACACTGAGCTTATAGATATAAGTGTTATTAGACATCTTAACACTGGAGAAACCTATACATACCTGGGCGTGCCTCAAAGCCCCATTCAGGACGTAACATCAGGGAAGGAGTCTCTCCGAAGCAGATACAAGCATCTTCTTAGACAGATTTGGTCTTCCAATCTGTCGGCGTTGAACAAGGTATCTGCGACTAACATGCTTGCCGTCCCGGTTCTACTCTACTCGTTTGGGGTGGTTCAATGGACGAAGAACGAGCTTAAGGCCCTTGATGTCACCACGCGTAAGATCATGCATATGCATAAAAGCTCGCATATCAATTCGTCAGTTCCGCGATTATACATTTCACGCCGTCAAGGCGGACGCGGACTTCTGAATCTCCAATGTCTTCATAACCGAATAGTTTTAAGTACAGCTTACATAGTTGCGAATGGCAGAGATCCTCTCCTGAAGATGGTCAGAAACCACGAGATGATTGGCGAAGGAGCGTTCCTTTACAAAACCGCGGAGCAAGCTGCCGAGGCCCTTGGCCTGAATTTCAACATCAGAAGTGAGGAAAGTGCATTACTCCATCTAGATGCTTCACGTCTAAAAGCCAGAGTAAAGAAAGCAGAGGTTAGAAAATTTCACCAAGAGCTACTCGACAAGCATATGCACGGAAACTTTCACAGAAATGTAGAAAAACAGTCCTTGTCAAAGGAGCAAACTTTTGCTTTCCTCAAATCATCAGGGCTCAATTCAGGTACAGAGGGCTTCATTTTCGCATGCCAGGACGGTGTAATCTCCACCTTAGCATACCGCACCCGCATTTTATGTTAAGAAGTTCCCAGTGATAGGTGCAGAGCGTGTCATGCACACGTTGAGTACCTAGAACACATACTATCGGGGTGTCCGACCCACGCAGGAACAACATATATCTATGGACATAATGCGGCCCTAAGAGTACTTTATTACCACCCTTGTCGCTCTTACGGTGTTGATCGCGACCCTGCCCTGCCGAACGCTCCAAGGGATATAGAGACAATTGTCCGAAACGAGAAGTGCCAGATTTTCTGGAACTACGATTTTCGGGCAGCAGTCTCCGTTGCGCACTCGAGGCCTGACATTGTTCTCCAAGGCTTCGAGAAACGAACGATATTCGTGATCGAATTCTCGGCTCCGTCCGAATACAACATCACTGCAAAGGAGAAAGAAAAAGAGGAGAGGTATCAAGACCTTAAAAGAGAGCTGCAACGACTGTACCCAAAATATTTGGTACGAGTGTTTGTCCTTGTGATAGGTGCTCTCGGAGGTGCTAAATTATCACTGGTTCGTAACCTTAAAGCCATACCACGTGCCAAAAATATGCCAAGGCACTTACGAGATGGATGCGGAAAGCTGTCATCCTTGGGTCGCTTCGTGTCCTCAAGACACACGAGGGTTTCACCGGCCTGTCGTTGTGATTTCGTCGTGCCCTGTGACCACCCATCTCACGGACGTGAGAAGTGGCCATAGGTGTATTTTACCGCGGTTCTACTGGGGGCTATTGACATTTTCTTTTTAGATGGATTTCGTCAAAAGCGGGTGCTAATCTAAAAAAAAAAAAAATAAAGAAAAAAAAATAAAAAAAAATTGCACCCGCTCCCAGCGAAATCGCGGTAAAATTTCAGCTGTAACCACGTCTCACGACCGTGAGATGGGTGGTTACAGTCTGCGCGAAGTCTGCAAGTATCTCAGCATTTTGTTGACACGCAGGGATGCTTTTCAGGCTATTAACGAGTGAAAGCTTGGCACCTCCAAGAGCGCCAATGATCAGGACGATTAGCTTAACAGAATATTCCGGGTATAACCGTCGCAACTCCCTCATAAGGCCTTTATACCTTTCTTTCTTTTCTTTCTTCTTCGCTGTGACGTTTTTGTCCGCTGGTGCCGAAAATTCGATAACGAACATGGTTCGTTTCTCGAAGTCAAGAAGAACCATGTCAGGCCTCGAGTGCGCAACAGAAACAATTGTCGAGAATATGAAGTTCCAATATATGCGGCACTTCTCATTCTCGACAATTCACTCTATTTCTCTAGGGGCGTTCAGCGGAGAGGTATATGGGCTAATGCCGTAAGAGTGACAGAGATGGTAATAAAGCACTCTCAGTGCCGCATTGTGCCTTTGGATGTAGTTTGTTCCCGCATGAGCTGGACAACTAGATAGTATGTGTCCTAGATTCTCGGGGTGTTCATGACACGCTCTGCAGCTATCATCGGGAATATCTTGGCTCAAAATGTGGCGACGGTATGCTAGAGTGGAAATGACACCATCTTGACATGCCAAAATGAAGTCCTCTGTGCCCGACTTCAATCCGGGTGATCTAAGGAAAGCAAACGTCAGATCATACGACATCGACTGATCTTCCACATTTTTGTGGAAGATGCCGTGCATCTTCTTGTCGAGGAGCTCTTCGCGGAAGTTTTTCTCCTGTGCTTTCTTAATCCGGGCCTTCAGAAGTGAGTATTCAAGATGGATAAGATTTGATGCATTTCGCTCACCCCTGATATTGAAGTCAAGGCCGAGTGTTTCAGCAGCCTCTTCTGCTGCTTTGTAAAGAAACGCCCCTTTGCCTACTTCTTCGTGTTTCCTGACCATTTTAAGAAGAGGATCTTGTCCATTTGCGACAATATGTGCTGTACCCAGAATAATCCTGTTGTGAAGACATCCAAGATTCAGTATTCCACGACCACCTTGACGGCGTGAGATGTAAAGTCGTGGAACAGAAGACTTAAGGTGCATGCTTTTGTTCATGTGCATGACCCTTCGGGACCCGATATTCGAGGGATCTGAGCTCGTCCTTCGTTCATGGAACTACTCCAAATGAATAGAGTACTACTGGGACGGCAAGCATGTTCGTTGCAGATACTTTGTTCCTCGCCGACTGTTCGGAAGACCATATCTGTCGGAGGAGACGTTTGTATCTGCATCGGAGAGTATCCTTTATAGATGTTACGTCCCGAATGCGGCTTTGTGGCACGCCCAGGTATGTATAGGTCTCTCCAGCGCAAAGGTGTCATATAGCGCTTCTGTCAACGAGTTCAGGATCTTCGGGGATGCCGTTAAGTTTTCCTTTCTTCAAATTAACCTTGGCGCATTTCTCTAACCCGACCTCCATTCCAATCTCTTGAGTGTACTCTGTGACAATTTTTAGAGCTAGATGTAGCTTCTCTTGATTTCTAGCATAGAGCTATGGAATGGTGAATTGCGAGAGATAGTGGCAATAATGTGAGGCAAAAGAGGAGAGGGCTCATGGTATCGCCCTGAAACACACTTCTCTGAAAGGTGATACTGTTAGTGATCACACGATATTTTCCAGATAAGATGGTAAATCTGGTTTTCCAAAGCGGCATTAATCTTTCTATGCATCTCACGATGTGTGGATGAACCTTTAAGCTTTCCAACAGACAGATGATAAGTCTATGGGAGGTTGAATCAAAAGCTTTTCGGTAATCTATCCAGGCCATCGATAGAGATCGTTGATAGGATGCTGCATCTTTACAGACACATCTATCGATGAGCAGGTTCTCCCGACATCCTGCTACGCCTTTCTTCGAGCCACGTTGTTCATACATCTCTCGCCATACAGGTTCAGTTGTCCGAAGAATCCTATCATTTAGGATGGCTGTGAAGATCTTATACAGTGTGTTCAGACAAGTTATTGGCCTGTAATTCTTAGGGTCAGCTAAGTTGCCCGTCTTAGGCAGGAGCACTGTGCGCCCTTCCACCAACCACACCGGAATAGGCTCTTCCGACTTTAGATATGAGGTGAAAATTCGGGCCAGATGCTGGTGGGTAGAAGGAAACTTCTTCCACCAGGAGGTATTGATACAATCTGGTCCCGAAGCGGGAAAGTTCGTCATGCCTCTTAATACGTTTTTCACCTCCTCGGTAGTGATAGGTGGGCATTCTTCCTCAGGTGTAATGAGGGCATTGCACAGCTCCTTGAAGCTATTTATGTTCTTTGAGTCTTCTTGAAGAGGATGCTGGACCTCGTAGACTTCTCTCCAAAATGCTTCGACCTCCTCTGGTTTGGGCGGATGGTCGACAGTAATTGGAGGGTCTTGGAAGAGTTTAGATGGATCAGATGAAAATTGTTGATTTTCTCTGACCCACCTCTCTCTCCGCTCTAGACTTCTCCCAGCGTTAGATAGTATTCGTAGTCTGTCAACAATATGCTGTCTGATGGTCATTAGCTTTGATTTGTTGATGGTGTAATGACGGATCCGCAGTTCGCGCGCGAACCGTCGAACCTTGGCAGTGAAATTCCTGCCAGATGTTATGTAGTCAATCACACACTGAATGCGGGACGCGTACTGTCTAGCCCAGCCTATCTTTGTGCTGAGTTGATGCATTCTTCTTTTGGTCTTATGATCAACCGTTGGTTTATATATATATATATATAAACCTGAATTATATAAGCCTGAATTTTAACATCAGAAGTGAGGAAAGTGCATTACTCCATCTAGATGCTTCACGTCTAAAAGCCGAAGTAAAGAAAGCAGAGGTTGGAAAATTTCACCAAGAGCTACTCCACAAGCAAATGCACGGAAACTTTCACAGAAATGTAGAAAAACAGTCCTTGTCGAAGGAGCAAACTTTTGCTTTCCTCAAATCATCAGGACTCAATTCAGGTACAGAGGGCTTTATTTTTGCATGCCAGGACGGTGTATTCTCCACCTTAGCATACCGCGCCCGCATTTTATGTCAAGAAGTTCCCAGTGATAGGTGCAGAGCGTGTCATGCACACGCTGAGTACCTAGAACATATACTATCGGGGTGTCCGACCCACGCAGGAACAACGTATATCTATAGACATAATGCGGCCCTAAGAATACTTTATTACCACCTTTGTCGCCCTTACGGTGTTGGTCGCGACCCTGCCCTGCCGAACGCTCCAAGGGATATAGAGTCAATTGTCCGAAACGAGAAGTGCCAGATTTTCTGGAACTACGATTTTCGGGCAGCAGTCTCCGTTGCGCACTCGAGGCCTCACATTGTTCTCCAAGACTTCGAGAAACGAACTATATTCGTGATCGAATTCTCGGCTCCATCCGAATACAACATCACTGCAAAGGAGAAAGAAAAACAGGAGAGATATCAAGACCTTAAAAGAGAGCTGCGTCGACTGTACCCAAAATGTTCGGTACGAGTAATTGTTCTTGTGATAGGTGCTCTCGGAGGTGTGAAATTATCGCTGGTTCGTAACCTTAAAGCCATACCCGCGTGCCAAAAATATGCCAAGGCTCTTGCGAGATGGATGCAGAAAGCTGTCATCCTTGGGTCGCTTCGTGTCCTCAAGACACACGAGGGTTTCGCCGGCCTGTCGTTGTGATTTCGTCGTGCCCTGTGACCACCCATCTCACGGATGTGAGACGTGGCCATAGGTGTATTTTACCGCGGTTCTACTGGGGGCCATTGACATTTTTTCAAGATGGCAGTTGCTCTTAGTGGTACCCTGCGGTGGTTGTTTAACTTTGTTTTTAATTATATATATATATATATATATATACATATACATATGTGACGTGCGCCAAAGAAAGGGGGCTTACTCTGAAAAGTAAGATTATCCAGGGCGAGCCGTCGAAGTCGACCGAATAGACACGACTCTGAGAAGAGAGGGAAGACTCACGAAATCTTCCCTCTCCAATTACCACTTCATTTTCACGAGGAAAGAGATAGGTCCTAGACGCGGCTCACGCACGGGTATAGATGAGACGCGGAGATGTGGTGGTGAGTGGTGGGAGGTGTTTCACGGGATCTCGAGCTTTCGAGTGAAAGCCTGATTCCTCCGGTACCTAACAACTCAATTATTAGCAATAATAACGTTCGAAAATTCTTTTCGATGGTTTCATGAAAAAGAGCAACTTAAAAACTATCGAAAGGTGTAAAAACCTGGATTTCGATTTTTTTAGAGTAAGCCCCCTTTCTTCGGCTCACGTCACATATATAAATATATATATGTATATATATCACATATATACATTCAGGTTTCTCTTAAGTCCAAAGATCTGGCTGAATTGGATGACGAGCTTCGTGGAGATTTTTCCGAAGAATCCGACCTGTGAAATATCAATAGTAGAGTGTATAATGCACCGAGAGCTTTGGCAGATGCTGACCGTAAAACAAAACCAACGGTTGATCATAAGACTATGTGACAGGAGGTTGATTAAAACAAAGAATTTAATGCGTCAAGTACCAATATACCCGTAAACGTCAAGATTAGAATACTCATTTTGAAATCTGACACATTTTTAAATTTGGATTTCGTCGGTATGTCAGGTCTCTGACTGTCCCGCGGCTTGAGTACCAGGCACGGGGTCTTGGGACGTACGTGTGCGACGCGCGCGATGGCTTCGGCGGGACCTCAAGTGCGAGGCAAGCCGGAAGCGTCACTTTTTCGTCAGACGCCCGACCGAACGGTGAAATTCTTGTATTGTTACCCTGACGAGGAGTCTATCCTTGGACATTGCGTTACCTATTTATTAAAATTCGACGAAATATTGATGTTATTTGGATCAATTGAATTATTGATTGGAAATAACGACAAGAATTTGAAGGAATTGATTTATATATTGAAATTGTCGACGGAAATTAGAAAATCGAACTCGGTTACCGTAAATCTATTTAATTGAGCCTTGGCGGCCCCGACCCAAGCTGACCTAACAAGGAAGGTACTCCAGGTGTCCCTCGCCGATTTGGTTCTCCCTGATATATGTTGCAGTACTCGAAAAACTAAGTGACACGTATTTTTTCTTATCTGCGGAAAAACACTTCAAGGGGGTGAAACAACCCCTCAAAGATAGGGGTCGCAAGTGTCAATTGTATAGTTTTGTGTATAAAAACAAAATTGATTTCGACCAAACCTACTGGGAAAGTTTCCTCATGATGAAAGATGCTTAACGTAATTTTCTAGAAAAAAAAAAATTAAGGGGGTGAACCACCCCTACATAGTTTTAAAGTTGTGCTGAAAATTGCTAAATTCACACGAAAAAATTTGAAAAAAATACATTTTGCACTTGAGACCAAAATAAAGTTGACGTGTTTCGCAAAAAAAAAATTGGTAAAAAAATTAATGGGGGTAACTATCCCAAAACACTTTTTATTTTATGTATATGATATTATATACTTTTCATACACGAAAAAAATTGAGAAATTATTCTTATAGCGAAGGAAGTGAAATATAGTCCATCCAACATGAATAAAAAAACTACGCGGGGGTGAACCACCCCTACGTATTTTTAAAGTTGTGCTGAAAATTGCTAAATTCACAGGAAAAAATTTGAAAAAAATATATTTTGCACTTGAGACTAAAATAAAGTTGACGTGTTTCGCAAAAAAAAAAATGGGAAAAGAATTGACGGGGGTAGCTACCCCTAGAGACTTCTTATTTTATGTCTATGATAATGTATACCTTTCATACACAAAAAAAATTGGGAAATTATTTCTATAACGAAGGAAGTGAAATAGAGTCCATTCAACATGAATAAAAAAATTACGCGGGGGTAAAAACCACCCCTACATGTTTTTAAATATCTGCTGAAAATTACTTAATTCATAGGAAAAAAATTTGAAAAAAATATATTTTGCACTTGACATGAAAATGAAAATCACTTGTTTCGCAAAAAATTTTTGTTTCAATTAATGGGGGTAGCTACCCCTTAAAACTTTTTATTTTGTGTATATAATAATATATACTTTCCATACACAACAAAATTCAGAAATTTGTTTTATAACGAAGGAAGTAAAATAGAGCCCATCAAACATGATTAAAAATTCACGCGGGGGTAAAGCACCCCCCAATTATGTAGAAAATTGCAAAATACGACTTGCATCTAGCAAAAAAATCCGAAAAAAATACCTGTTGCACACAGTATATCGAAGATTTATTGTTCAAACTTTGAGCAATAATGATATTCGTCAAAAAAGCGTTTAAAACATGATGATTTCTTACACCACGAACATCGAATTACAGTGATATTCGTACAATCTGATATGTTACAATCTGTATGGAAAGTATATATTATCATAGACACCAACTAAAAAGTGGTTAGGAGTAGCTACCCCCATTAATTTTTTTTTATTTCTTTTGGCGAAACACGTCAACTTTATTTTTGTCCACAGTGCAAAATATATATATTTTTAAATTTTCTCCCACGAATGTAGCAAATTTCAGCAAATTCATAAATATTGAGGGGTGGTTTACCCCTGCGTACTTTTTTTATTCATGTCGAATTGACTCTATTTTACTTCCTTTTTTATAAAAAAAATTTCCCAATTTCTCTTGCGTATGGAAAGTATATATCATCATAGACACAAAATAAGAAGTGTTTGGGGAGCGCTACCCCCATTTATTTTTTGAATTTTTTTTGTTAAATACGACAACTTTATTTTCGTCTCAAGTGCAAAATATATTTTTTCCAAATTTTTGCCTGTGAATTTAGCAATTTTCAGCTCAACTTGAAAAATATGTAGGGGTGGTTCACCCCAGCGCAATGTTTTTATTAATTTTGGATAGAATCTATTTTACTTCCTTCGTTATAAAAATGATTTCCCAATTTATTTTGCGTATGGAATCTACATATTATCATGGACACAAAATAAAAAGTGTTTAATGGTAGCTACCCCATTATTTTGTTTACAAATTTTTCTTGCGAAACACGTCAACTTTATTTTGGTCTCAAGTGCAAAATATATTTTTTTTCAAATTTTTCCCTGTGAATTTAGCAATTTTCAGCACAACTTTAAAAATATGTAGGGGTGGTTCACCCCCGCGTAATTTTTTTATTCATGTTGGATGGACTCTATTTCACTTCCTCCGTTATAAAAATGATTTCCCAATTCTTTTTGCGTATGAAAAGTATATATTATCATGGACATAAAATAAAAAGTGTTTTGGGGTAGCTACCCCCAATAATTTTTTTACCATTTTTTTTGCAGAGCACGTCAACTTTATTTTGGTCTCGAGTGCAAAATATATTTTTTTCAAATTTTTTTCTGTGAATTTAGCAATTTTCAACAAATTTTCAAAAATATGTAGGGTTGGTTTACCCCCGCGTAATTTTTTTATTCATGTTGGATGGACTCTATTTCACTTCCTTCATTATAAGAATAATTTCTCAATTTTTTTTGTGTATGAAAAGTATATATTATCATAGCCATATAATAAAAACCAATTTTTTTTAACCAATTTTTTTTGCGAAACACGTCAACTTTATTTGGGTCTCAAGTGCAAAATGTATTTTTTCAATTTTTTTCGTGTGAATTCAGCAATTTTCAGCACAACTTTAAAACTATGTAGGGGTGGTTCACCCCCTTCATTTTTTTTTTTTTTTAGAAAATTACGTTAGTCATCTTTCATTATGAGGAAACTTTCCCAGCAGGTTTGGTCGAAATCAATTTTGTTTTTCTGCACAAAACTATACAATCGACACTTGCGACCCCTATCTTTGAGGGGTTGTTTCACCCCCTTAAGTGTTTTTCCGCAGATAAAAAAAAATACGTGTCACTTAGTTTTTCGAGTACTACAACATATATCAGGGAGAATCAAATCGGCGAGGGACACCTGGAGTACCTTCCTTGTAAGTGAAAGGAGAAAATTTTGAAAAGAGAGAAGTATAAATTTCTATTATTATCGTCAAACTCAAATCCAAAATTTTATCCTGTCTCAACTAAAAGACGAATGCATCAACTCAGCACAAAGATAGGCTGGGCAAGGCAGTACGCATCCCGCATTTAGTGTGTGATTGACTATATAACATTTGACAGGACTTTCACTGCCAAGGTTCGACAGTTCGCGCGCGAACTGCAGATCAATCATCACACACTCAACAAATAAAAGCTACTGCCCAACAGACAGTATATTGTTGACAGAATACGAGTACTATACAACGCTAGGAATAGTCTAGAGAGGAGAGAGAGGTGGGTCATAGAAAATCAACAGTTTTTGTCTGACCCATCTCGACTCTTCCAAGACCCTCCACTTACTATCGTCCACCCGTCCACACCACGGTAGGTCAAGGCATTTTGGAGAGAACTCTACGAAGTCCAGCATCCACTGAAAGAATACTCCAAGAATATAAGTAGCCTCAAGGAGCTGTGCAGTTCCCTCATAACACCTGAGAAGGAATGCCCACCTATCACTACTGAGGAGGTGAAAAACGTATTAAAAGGCATGAAAAACTATTCCGATCCGGGAACTGATGGTATCAAGACCTGCTGGTGAAGGAAGTTTCCTTCAACCCATCAGCATATGTCTCGCATTTTCACCTCATATCTAAAGTCGGCAGAGCCCTATTCCGGAGTGGTTAGTGGAAGGGCGCACAGTCCTTCTGCCGAAGACGGGCAATTTAGCCAACCCAAAGAATTACAGGCCAATAACTTGACTGAACACACTGTATAAGATCTTCACAGCTATCCTAAATCATAGGTTTGTTTTGAAAATTGAACCTGTGTGGCGAGAAATGTACGGACAACGCGGCTCAAAAAAAGGCGTAGCAGGATATCGGGAGAACCTGCTTATCGATAGATGTCTCTGTGAAGATGCAGCCTCCTATCAGCGATACCTGTCGATGGCCTGGATTGATTACCGGAAAGCTTTTGATTCAACCTCCCATAGACTTATGATCTGTCTGCTTAAAAGCTTGAAGGCTCATCCACACATCAAGAGAAACTACATCTAGCTCTAGACATTGTCAAAGAGTACACTCAAGAGATGGGAATGGAGTTCGGGTCAGAGAAATGCCTCAAGGTTAACTTGAAGAAAGGAAAACCTAATGGCATCCCCGAAGATCCTGAGCTCCTCGACGGAAGCACTATACGACAGCTTGGCGCTGGAGAGACCTATACATATCTGGGCGTGCCACAGAGCCGCATTCAGGACGTGACATCTGTAAAGTATAGTCTCCGATACAGATACAAACGTCTCATCCGACGGATATGGTCTTCCGAACTGTCGGCGAGGAACAAAGTATCTGTGATGAACATGCTTGCCGCCCTAGTAGTAAGCTATTCATTTGGAGTAGTTTCATGGACGAAGGACGAGCTCAGATCCCTCAATATCTGGTCCCGAAAGGTTATGCACATGAACAAAAGCATGCACCTTAAGTCTTCTGTTCCGCCACTTTACATCTAAGGCTGTCAAGGTGGTCACGGAATACTGAATCTTGAATGTCTTCACAACAGGATTATTCTGGGTACAGCACATATAGTCGAAAATGGACAAGACCCTCATCTTAAAATGGTCAGAAAACACGAAGAAGTGGGCAAAGTGGCCAAGATTTCACTGGTTAATAGCCTGAAAAGCATCAATGCGTGTCATCAAAATGCTGAGACACTTGCGGGAAAAATGCAGAAGGCGGTCGTCCGTGAGTAGGTCCATGTCCTCAGGGTGCACGAGACTGTTGCCGGATCATCGTATTGAATTTGTCGCGGACTGTAACCACGTATCTAACGGTCATGAGACGTGGCTACAGCTGAAATTTTACCGCGATTTCGCTCGGAGCGGGTGCAATTCTTCAGATTAGCACCCGTTCCGGGCGAAATCCTGCTGTTATCCTTATGACAAACTTTTAACTATATATAAGAGTTTGGAAAATCCTAGAAATCTCGGTGGTTTGTTGAAAAAAGCCAAACACTTAGTAACCTTAGTAAGGTCATCTAGGGAAATTTCAACGAGGAATCCAACGTTTTCTCTGGATTTGACCTTTATCCTCATTTTTAAGGTAGTTTTGAGGTCATATTTGGTTTTCAAAGTGGGAATCCCCTTTTTGGTGCCGGAATCGAAAAGAGCGGGAAATTTTATGTTGGGGTATGTGTTTAGGTCAAGGGTTCACGTGACCTCTATAGGTCACACCCTATGTAACATTCAGCGAGGAATCCAATGGTGACCTTGGATTAGATATTGAACATCATTCTCAAGGTCATTTTGAGATGAGCCTTGTTTTTTCAAATGAGAACCTCTATTTTTGGTGCCAAAATCGAAAATAGCGGGAAATGTTACGTTCAGGTATGTGTTTAGGCCTAGAGTTAACTTTACAGGTTAGGGTGACCTCTACAGGTCAAATAAAGGTCATAGCACGCTATCGTAGGACATCGTAGGAATTTTGCAGAATTAGTGAAACTTTTTTTAGGTAACTTTCAACGAGGAATCTAATGGTGACGTTGGATTTGACCTTGAGCCCCATTTTTAAGGTAATTTTAAGGCCACATTCTTTCGATTCACACCGATGGATTCTTTGTTGAAACTCACCCACGGTATGACCTTGGTTAATTTTTTCCTCTAATTTTGCGAGATACCTACGAGTTCATATGGCAGCATATTTTGACCTTTATTTTACCTGTGGAGGTCACGTTAATCCTTGATCTAAAAACATACCCGAACGTAAAATTTCCCGCTCTTTTCGACACTTGCACCAAAAACAGGTGTACCCATTAAAAAAAACAAAGCTGTCCTCAAAATCAAGGTCAAGTCCAAGGTCACCGTTGAATTTCTCGTTGAAAGTTACCTAGTGTATGACCTTGGTTTTTTTTCTAAGCAAACCGCAGAAATTTCTAGGGTTTCCAGACTTTTCCGCCACCCTATATATATGTGATTTCGGTTTTGATTTCTCTGAAATCAAACCGAAGGGCCTATGACAGAGCCACCGAACGCGTCCTCGGGTTGCGGATAGAGAACCAAGTATTTCTGCTGAATACGGGTTCAATGATCAATATTATAAGAAAATTAATATTTGGAAGATGTTATTACCATTTATAGATGTTAACGTCCGAGTTTAAAAAAATTTTTAATTAATATAAATTTTGATGTTAAAACGATTACTTCGAGCAAATAAAATTGAAAGAACAAACAAAATCTGCCTCAGCCCGGATTTGAATCGGGAACGCCACTATCCATGAGATATTTTCTTTTCTCCATAGCTACTTTTCTACAGGGAAATACTATATGTATTTCTCCGCTGCGACAAATGTACCATTTTTGATCAACGTTCGTATAATCTAATTAATATTTGGAAGATGTTATTACCATTTATAGATGTTAACGTCCGAGTTTTTTAGAATTTTCAATTAATATAAATTTTGATGTTAAAACGATTACTTCGGACAAATAAAATTTGAAGAACAAGAAAAATCTGCCTCATCCCGGATTTGGACACTGTGACATTTGCCGCAGTCGAGAAATACACCAGAGCTTCGTTATATGCTCAATCTCGGGGGTTGCCTGAACATGGCCTTGTGCATATATCGCCAGCAGCGAAACGTAAACAGGCAGGGCCGCCTGAATCGTTTCCATGATATTGCGCAATCTACTTGACTGCGGAGTAATGCAGTGCGTCCCTTCATAGGCGGAGTCGCAACCGTCTCTCACCCTGCCCCCTGAAAAACTGTGGGGACGAGCAATTCTAGGAATTGCTAATATCGCCTGCAGTCGCGCGAGCATATAACGAAGCTCTGGTGTACGTATAGTATTTCCCTGTAAAAATGTAGCTATGGAGAAAAGAAAATATCTACTGATGCCTCGGTGGCGTAATTGTTTAACGCTCCACTCATGGATAGTGGCGTTCCCGGTTCAATTCCAGGCTAATGCAGATTTTTTCTTGTCGCGGAAAATTGTCAACGCGTGGTCCCGAAGGAATTAACCCCCAATCGGAGGTAACTCTGGGATACTGGGCGACCTCTCAGAGTATGCAGCCTTATCCTTGCATGCAGGGCTCTACAAGGACAGACGAAACCTTGCCCTAGCTAGTCGTGGAAATAACAATGATAACACCAAACATAGTTGTAGTAAGTGCGGTTCAAAAAAATCGAACGTGCAGGGCTCCCGACAATGGGTCGGACAAATATGAGAGTTGCTAGAGTTGGTGGAGCCAATCAAGACGGAGTTAATTGCTATGGTCCGGCGGTATCTTAATACTTTTGGGTGGACGGGCCGAGTCAATGACGAACTGCTAGAGTGCTACGATGCAAGTATAGTCCCTGGACGAGTACTGGTTCTATGTTGGCAAGCCGCTGCCGTACGAAAATGCTGGAATTAATTTCAAAAATGTTAAAAAAGCATTCACTTGTTTTTAGGACCATCTATTCATCATCACACGACTGCATATCTTCCGAATATTACTAATAATTACAAAAGTGTAAATTTCAATCTTTTTGTTTAATTTAAAACCCACTATTGCTATACTCTAAATATATAACAAAAAAGAGATTTAAAGAATAATAATAATTGATTTCGAGTATGTTGTCTATAAATCTTAATGGTCCTGCTTAGAATGAATACATATATTATATTTTAAGCATTATATTACAAACAAAATTTCGAACGCTACGGGGTTTCTAACTCACATCTATACCTGAATCTATCGCCTAGCAGTCCATTACTCTATAGCAAGTGTGTACGCATACTGAAATTTTGGTACACGTAGATACGGCCTACTCTACACCTACAGAATTGAAAGTCAGTGAAAAAACCATCCTCATATGCCACAACTCAAAAAGTTGAAACAACAATTTTTTAACTATTTTTTCTCATCAATTTTTTTATTATTATACGACATCATATCGATATAAAATAAATGAACTGTTATCGAGAATATGAATAAAATAATATTGAAATAAATAATTTAAATAGATTACAATTTTTCTTCGTGTAGAATTTTTTTTCGCGTTTTAGATCATTTTGCAATTTTCGATAATGGCATAAAATATCATTTTCAATGAGCAGTTAAAATTTGTATCGACGGAACTTAGAAATTTTATCGCACACTGCGACAATTTTTTATAACAAATTTCTTTAAACTTTCGTGTAAAGTTTTCCTTTTTAGGTACCTTTTTTACGTATTTTACTAATTGTCGAAAAAGTTAAAAAAATTAGGTTCTGTCATTGGACTAAAAACTTAGTTGCACTAAAATTTTTTTTTAACATTTGGTAAAAGCTGAGAGGCTTTTACCAAATGGACTCAACGTTTTTTTAGAAGATGCAATCATATTCTAAAATAGTTTTCATGAATTTGGAAAACATTGATTTATAATAACATTTTTTTCATTTTTTAGTCTTCTTTAACGATTTATAATATACAGACGCACATTCACCCGAAACAAACATTAGGGTATCCTGCAAAAATTAATTTTTTTTTTATGACGCACTTCTTTAACTTCTTCCATTTGGTAAAAAAATAAGTTGATATTTTTCTTTCCTTCTTAAAATAATTTTAAACCCTGGCCCTGGGGTCTTAAACAGTTCCAGAATAATTAAAATGATTATTTGATTTTAATTTTCGTAAATCTAATAATTGTTTACCAGGAGATAGAAGTGATGGTAACATATGTTGGGAACAGAAATTTTGCCCAATGAGACCAAAAATATTCCCCTTTGCATTCAAAAACTACCCTTTATATATGTTAAAATATTATATTTTGAATATTGAAGATTTTCTATGCTATTACTTGGATTTGTTAGTACTTAAATGACTTGACAAGATACATAAATTAATATAATTTTTTAATCTCTATAAAGGGTATTTTGCACGCTTAGGGGTGGTATTTCTGGTCTAATTGGATTAAAAGATTTTTTTCTGAACGTATGGTACCATCAGTTGTATTCACTAAGAAGCAACTATTATATTTACGAAAATTAATATTAATAAATCATTGGAATCATTTTTGGACAGTTTACTAAATCTTCACTAAAAAAACATCAAGTTTTATAGGACACCCTAGTGTGCATTTGCCAATTCTTCAGGAGAAAATGAGACATAAACATACTGCAGAGTTAGGTTTAAATTTAAATGAAAAAAGAATCAACAATTTTCAAAATTTGCAGGAAAAGGAAAAACTTGAAAAAATTGACACGGACGTCTGGACACTACTATTTTTTTGATAGATTAAAAATTGTGAGAGAAAAAACCGTGGGAAACTAAATTGCTGTTCTGGTAAAGTATCACATGCCCTTAAAGTGTCAAAAGAAACAAAATATATATAAACACTATACGTACTTCATCTTTACATTTTTTCTTAACATTTCTAGCCCAAGTTTCTTCAGACCTTGTTCGGTTTCTTCCTGGGAAGGACCCGCCAATTCATTTTCCATTACAACAATGTGAAAATTAAATATGGAACTCAATTTTTATCATTACATTAACAATGATCTATTTTGTTTTCAAGCGAAATTCATTGTTTTGGCTGCTTTTAGAATAACATAGGCTGAAGGTCATTTAGTGGTCATTCAACATACTTGCAAATTTTTCTATTTTG
>CAKNXH010053022.1:0-20209 GCA_932178445.1 Andricus quercusramuli
GTTAAAAGTGAAATTATTTAACGTATTATTATTGTTTAACTTTTAACTGAATCATGATGCTAAATTATTTAACAGATGGTCAATTGGATTGTACAATGTCGTCTTCACGGCAGCACCACCTTTAGCAATGGGACTTTTTGACAAAGTCTGCTCAGCGGAGACACATCTGGCTCATCCCAGATTGTACGCGACGAAAAACGACAGCGAGAGTGCATTCAACATCAAGGTCTTCTGGATCTGGATAATTAATGCCTTGATCCACTCGTCCTTGCTTTACTGGCTGCCACTCTTGGCACTCCGACAGGACGTGATTTGGATGAACGGAAGGGATGGAGGATACCTCGTTTTAGGAAATATTGTCTACACCTACGTGGTGGTGACCGTCTGCGGAAAGGCCGGCTTGATCACGAATTCCTGGACCTGGGTGACGCATCTCGCGACCTGGGGATCGATTATTCTCTGGTTTTTGTTTGTCCTGATCTACAGCAACTTCTGGCCGACCTTCAATGTCGGCGCGGTGATGCTCGGGAATGACCGGATGTTGTACTCGTCCCCGGTCTTCTGGCTCGGGCTGGTACTGATCCCGTCGGCGGTTTTGATGCTGGATGTCACGGTCAAGGCGGTCAAGAATACAATGTGGAAATCGCTGGCGGAAGCGGCGAGGGAACAGGAGATTATCAAGTCGGATTTGAGGGATGTCTTTCAGAATCAGGATTACAAAAGTTCCCTCACCGAGACGGCGAGGTTGCTGAAGAATGTGAAGAACGTTTTTACGCGACGGCCTAATGCAGCCTCGACCGCCAATATCGAGGTGGAATTGTCGCATGGGTTTGCTTTCTCGCAGGAGGAAGGTGGAACTGTCACACAGACGGATGTTATCAGAGCTTATGATACCAATCTTCCGAAACCTGGAGGGATGTAAATCATCAGGGACTTGTGGAATATGGGTGGTTGGAAACCCATTTTTTTTAACCTTTGGTATACACACTGGGTATAACGAGGTATACACACTGGGTTAGGTTCACCCGGCAAACTTTAACAGCTCATATCTTCGTTCCTAATTGAACAATTTTGCCTCTTTTTTGTTTTGGTTTTTATATAGAAAATGCTCAAGAATTCAAAAGTGCGGGTTTGAAAGTGGTAAATATGAAAAAACATATACACATTTTCAAATAAACAAAGACATCCTCGGAATAACAGATCTTGCAAAATCGCGCCGGGTTATCCTAAACCAGTGTGTATACCAATGGTTAAATCTGAGACGTATCGAGCAAAAAAAAATAGTTGTGGACAGGTACTCCCGGAGGCGGGGGGCTGGTGTAAAAATGTTTACAAGAAAATAAAACATTTCTAAAACTGTAATTTGGTGTTAAAATATGTACTTTTTTGTAAAGAAAAATGTACAAAATTTAACCAAAAAAATACAGTTGTAGCTAACTTTTTAACCACAAAGTACAAGTTTCTAGAATTCAAAAACTGGTATAACTTTTTGTTAATATTTTTTACTTTTTTGTAAAAATCTACAAGAAAAATACAGAATTTTATGAGAATTATTGTAGAAAAGTACAAATATTTAGAAAAAGATACAAAATTTCATAAAAGTTGAAATATTGGGAAACTGTACTTAAAATTAGGTTTTATGTACTGGTAGTTTATTGTAGAAATGTACAAATTTAAACAAAAAAATAGAAAATTTTCAATTTGAAAGCCTCACTCTATAAACTATTCTTGAATTAAAAATAATTTGAGAAACTAAATGCTCTTTTTTAATTGTAAATCTTATTCAAATATTGTTTCAATCTAAAATATTTCATTTTCAAACAATTTAATTCGAATTTTTTTAATTAAGGAAGTCATTTTTTGAATATTCAACAATATTTTACTTTTCATTTAAAATAAACAATTATTAAATCAAATATTAAAAACTGAACAATTTTAAATTTAATTATTTGAAATAGGAAGCCTTGAATCATTAATATTTCAGAGTGTCAAATTAAAATTTTGAACTTTACAATTTTAATTGTTCTATTTTAAATATTTTTAATGTGTAAGTGAAATTATTGAATTTTGATGCATAAATAACAATTGAACAATTATCAGTTTGGAAAAAAATTGAGTTAGTTTAAGAGATATGTACAAGTTTTTAGAAAATCCAAACTTAATTTGAAACTGGAAAAGATTTCGAAAAATGAAAAACTAAATTTAGATTTTTAAAGATTTCGAAATAAAATTGTGAAGCTTTTTAAGGATCTTTCATGGTTTACAGAAAATAAAAACAAAATAGAATACTTAATGTTTAAGTTAGAGAAATAAGTTTTTAACCAACTAAAATAAATTTTCAATGAAATAGTTAAATTTTCAACTAAATAGATGAATTTTCAACCAAAGAGATCGAATGTCCATAAAAAAATGGACAAAAAGTGGAATAGTTAAATTTTAAGTTAAAAAAATAATTCTTAATAAAAAAAATAATTTTCAGTCAAAGAAATGAAATTTAAGTCAAGAAGATTAATTTTCTACCAAAAAAAAAGAATAATTTTTAACAAAATACATGCATTTTTAACCAAGTATTTTAATTTTTCATAGAATTTTCCACCTTATAGTTGAATTTTCTACTAAAAAAATTTTTTTTAAACAAAATAAATGAATTGTCAACTAAAAAAATTCATTTTGAACGCAAAATAGAATAATTTAATTTTCATTCAGAGAAATAAGTTTTTAACCTAATAAAATAAATGTTCAATGAGATAGTTTGATTTTTGCCTAAAGAAATGCATTTTCAACCAAAAAGAAAAAATGTCTTATAAAAAAAAAATTTGAAAAAAAATCTAGTCAAATTTTTCGTTTAAAAATTTAGTTGAATTTTTAGTTGAAAAATTAATTTCTAATAAAAAAAATATTTTTCAACCAAAGAAATGAATTTTCAACCAAAAAGCTTAATTATCTATCAAAAAAATTATTTTTAACAATATACATGAACTTATAATTGAAAAATAAAAAAATAAATTCAGATTTTTGAACATTTTGAAATAAAATTGTGAACATTTTTAAGGATCTTTTAAGGTTTTAAGAAAATAAAAAATGTCTTAAGTTTGCTGGGAAAATTTAAAATGATTTCTTATTTTGAAAAATGTATTTTGAGAGAATATTGAAAAATATTCAACAAATTGTTTGAACGATAAATGAAAATTGAATAATTATTAATCTTCAAAATAGTCGAGTAAGTTAAAAATATATTTTGAAGTTTTGAAAAGATTTTAAAATAATTCAAAACGTGAAAATATTTAAAAACATTTAAAACACAATCTAGATTTTTGAAGATGTCGAGCACAAAATTCATAAGCTTTTTAAGCATTTTGAAAGGTTATAAATTAATAAGAAATTTGTATCAAAATTCCTAGAAAAGCTAACATTAATTTTTTGGTTGAAAAATTAAGTTTAAAAGAATATTCAATAAGATATCCAAAATTTTCAAAAAAGAATCTGGATGATTTTAAGGTAATTTTGTTTACTTTTGCAGAATTTTCAAAAAATTGTTGGAAAAATTCTGAGTTTCAAGCTAATAAAATTATTATTAGATTCCTCGAAAATTTGAAAATGATTTTTCATTGAACAAATTTTTAAGAGAATATTTAAAAAGATTTCAAAACAAAATTTAATTTCTAAATAATGTTTCTGGCTTAAAGTTGCTAAAAATGATATAATTTTGAAAATTTATAAATTTTTTATTTATTCTTCAATTCATATCATTGAATCATAAAAGCTTTTTTTTTACCCGAAAATTATTGAGTGTTTAAAGTAACATTTTTTAAGCTTTAATTTCAAAACCTCTTAAATTCCTAAAATTATTTTTAGCTGACTCGAATTTTTTCTTAAGATTTTGAAAAATCATTCAAAATATTTAAAAAACGCTTCAAATTCTTCCAAATTTTCCTAATAATTTGAAGAAAATTAGAAAATATTTTTGAATATTTCAGACGTGTCAAAAAAGAATCTAGAAGATTTAAACAAAAAATTTTACTTCACAGGCCTTTACAAAATATTAGAAAAAATTCGAGTTCAAAATTCAACAATTTGGATGAAAATTAGTCTTTTTTAATTGAAAATTCAACTATTTCGTTTAAAATCCACGTATTTAAAAAACAATCTATTTTTTTTTGGTAGAAAATTATATTTACCTTTGAAAGGTAATGCCTTCTTTAAAAATTCTGCTTTTCTGTTAAAAATTAAAGTATTTCAGTTAAATATTTATCATTTGAGTTGAAAATTCATCTTTTAGGTTGGAAATAAAATTATTCGGTTGAAAGTTGAACTCTTTTGTTAAAAAATAATTTTTTTGGTTGAAAATTCATCATTTTAATTAAAAATTCAATTTTTGGTTGAAAATGAACTTTTTTAGTTGAAAATTCGTCTGTTTTGGTAGAAATTAATCTTCTTGGCTGAAAATTTATCTTTTTGGTCAAAAATTCAATTATTCTGGTCAAAGATTTACAATTTTAGTTGAAAATTCATTCCTTTGTTTGAAAATGTAACTATTTTTTTCTTTTTTTGTGGAAAGTAATTAACTTCAATTCAATATTCCATAGTTTTAGTTTAATCATTTTTAATAAAAATCAATTTTGTTGAAAATTCAACTATTCCAGTTGAAGATTCATTATTTTAGTTGAAAATTCATCAGTTAGGTTCAAAATTGAATTATTTTGTCACAAAATCATTTTTTGTTTGTTGAAAATTATTTTTTCCAAGTGTAAGTTTAACTATTCCATTTTTTGTTAAAAATTGATATTTTTTAGTGGAAAATTCAGATAAAAAAATAGGTACCAGTGCGCAACTATTTTTGTTCCAGGCGTTTTGGATTTCCAAAAATGAAAATTCTCGACCACCCCTAGTGTGTAATACGGTGCCCATTTAAAAACTAAATTTTTTCGTAGGGTCTCCCCCCCCCCAATTTATAAATTTTAAGAAAATAATTAACCCCTATTTTTGGTTTTATTCTTATAATTATTTTTTTAATTTTCGGAAAACATTTAAAATTATGTAATGTTTAAAAATTGAAAGAATAAATCGGAGATAGTTATATTTTAAAAAGCAAAAATATGATGGGATCGAAGTTTTAAAAAATGTCAAGGTATATCCAGTTTAAAATGTTAACATAACCTAAAATTGTTCAAAAAATTAAAATACATATTTTCGAAGAAAATCATAACATAATAAAAAATGGTTTAAAATTATAAATGCCTTTTGAAATTGAATGATTTTTTACTAAAAATACCGATTTCCTGTGTAAAACGCCAGCATAACTTAAACTGGTTTAAAATTGCAAATCTTCTTTGAAATCTTTGAAAAATATATTTTTAAAATATAAAATACCGATTTTCGACGAAGAACCCTAACATAATCCAAAATTGTCAAAAGATTCTGAATTTTCTTCAAATTATGATTTTTTTAATGTCAGTTTCCGATATAAAACTCCAACGTAACCTCAAATTGTTAAAAAATTATGAACCTTTAAAATAGAACTATTTCTGTTAAAGAATGTCAATTTCCGTTAAAAACGCTAATAGAACTGAAAAACGTAAACTGTTAAAAATATTTAATCTTTGAAATCTAATCATTTTTTTTATTAAAAACACCAATTTCCAGTTTAAAATGCTGACATAACCTAATAGTGTTGAAAATGGTGAATCTTGATGATTTTTGTTTAAAAATGCTAATTTCCGGTGAAAAACACTAACATGACATAATAAAAAATTGTTTTAAATTTATCAATCTTCTTTGAAAATTAATGATTTTTTACTTAAAATAGTGATTTCCGGTGTAAAACGCCAACATAACCTGAAATAGATAAAAAATTGCAAATTATTTTTTAAAATTTTTGAAAAAGATTTTTTTTACATATAAAATACAAATTTCCGACGAAAAATACTAACATAAACCAAAATTGTTAAAAATTCTGAATCTTCAAATTATAAGAATTTTTTTAATGCCAATTTTTGATATGAGATGCTAGCGTAACCTAAAAGTGTTCCAAAATAATTGCGAATCTTCATTGACATATATATTTTTAAATTGAAAATATCAATTTTGTACGAAAAAAAGTTAGTTCAATCCAAAATTGTTAAATTTTAAATCTTTTTTAAATTATAATGCTTATTTTTTGTTAAATTTATCAAAATTATGAATCTTCGTTGAAATAAAATGATTTTTTAAATAAAAATGTCATATTCCGTTAAAAACGCTAGTAAGACTGAAAAACGTAAATGGTTGAAAAATGTTATCTTTGAAATATAATAATTTTTATTTAAAAATGCCAATTTCCAGTGTAAAATGCTAATATAACCTAAAATGGTTGAAAATGGTGAATGTCGATAATTATTTTTGTTTAAAAATGCTAATTTTCGGTGAAAAAAAATTAAAAGAATCTAAAACTTTTAGAAATTTTATGTATTCCTCGAAACTTTGTGATTTTATATTAAAATTTGTTTTTAAACATTTTTTTAGACCGGAAAACCCGGGAAATATTTTTTGATGTCCAGCATTTTTTGTTCTTACCTTTTTTATTTTAAAATTGCTGCAAAAAAAATATGTTTACCCTAATATTGTAGTTTCGAAAGTACATAGTTGTAAATAAAAAGTAAAAAAATCCATTTTTCCTCATAAGAATGTTAAAAGTGCCCGTGAAAAGAGATTAAAATAAAAAAGGGAACAAAAAAATGACGACCGCAAAAAAATATATTTTTCTCCAAAGAAGAATTTAAAAAAATCCGGTTTCCTTTTTAAAAAAAAGTGAAACGCTGCCATAATAAGGGCTCAGAATAAACCAAAAAAAGGGTAATTTTTTTCTAAAAATGTATAAGTTTGGGGCGTAAGAATGTTATGAAAAAAAAATTTAATTTTCAAATAGGCACCCTAGTGTGTAAAAAGTGGGTTTTGAAATTTCAAAAAGCGAGATATTTTTACTTGAGAGTTTCAAAACTGATTTGATTAGGTTGAAAATTAGTGAAATATTTTATTTATTTTTTTAATTTATTTATTAGTTAATAAGAGTTGTCTACATTTTTTCTGGGGTTGTTCAAGTATTTCCATTTGAGCTTTCAAGAAAAGGAAAAACTTGAATAATTTCCCGAAAATTAAATTTCTTCATAGAATTAATTGTATTTCCTGTTCCAAATTTGGAATTTTTCCATTTTTTCGCATCCAGATTTGAATATTTAAAAATTTGTATTATATTTGAAAAATGCAATGATTGGTGTTCACTTTTTATGTACATTCCAATGGAAAACGAAAGGAAAATTAGTGAAATAATTGAATTGAAACAGGAAACGATTTACGTAAACGAATCTTCTCTCTTGACAATTAAAATTCTTGAAAAAGAAGGAAACCCATCTCATCCGGAAAGTAATAGACGCTACTTTTTTCATGTGAATCCAGTGGGAACTAATTGACGACTGTAAGACAATTAAACATAAGAAACAAGAAGAAAATAAGCGTTTTTCTGTTATTTTCGGTGGTAGAACGAAACCAAATACGTTAAACTCTTAGGTAATATAATTATTAATTTTTTAAATGTTTGTACACTCACATCACGATGCCAATAAGAGATATTTCTCAAATCTTCAACGGTTTCAGTATTTTTAGAGGAAATATTTATTGTATTATTTATAATATTTATCTATATTTGCAAGTTTTTAGCATAACCGTCGCAGTTTTAAATAACTTGGTGTGAAATCTAGTTGACGATCTAAAAATCGAATTTTCAGTTTGAAATTAATTCTGCGAGAAAAAAAAAATAGTCTCTAGTGTCGACTTGTACGTAATTTTTTTTTAAATAAAAAATGATTTTGCGGATTTAATTTCAAGGTGAAAATCCGAATCCACGACTAATGAACACGACTTTAACAATAAGACTTTTTTTCCGACTCTTTAAGAAAAATGTGACCATCATCGACTTTACTAATTCTGACCACTTGTATTATTTTATTTATTTTAGAAATACTATTGTTATTATTTTTTAATGGAAAATTCTGTGATTTTTCTATGAGACTTGTCGGTCAGGATTTTTGCGGTCGACCTCAAATGCAACTATTTTCGTCAAATTAAATATGTAGTGATAAAGTGTTATTTCCTCTCTCTAAATTTGAATTAGTGAAAAACTACTGAAATTTCAGTGAATAGTTACTGATTTATCAGTGAAACGTAGTTTACTGGAATTTCAGTAACTTCTTCGACTGAGAAATCAGTAAAATAATGTATTTTCAGTGAATATTCACTTACTGATCAGTGAAATATAGTTTACTGAAATTCCAGTAACTTTTGTTACTGAGAAATTAGTCAATCGTCACTGATTTATCAGTGAAACATAGCTGACTGGTATTTCTGTAACTTTTTCTACTGAGAAATCAGATAAAAACTACTGGCATTTAAGTAATTTTTTCTACTGAGGAGTCAGAGAAAAACTATTAGAATTTCAGTAACTTTTTCTACTGAGAAATCAGTCAATAGTAACTGCTTGATCAGTGAAACTTTTTCTATTTAGAAATAAGTGAAAAACTGCTAAAATTTCTCTAACTTTTTCTACTACGAAATCAGTGAAAAGCTACTAAAATTTCAGTGCATAGTTACTGATCGATCAGTGAAACGCGGTTTACTGGAATTGCAGTAACTTCTTCGACTGAGAAATCAGTAAAAAAAAATTATTTTCAGTGAATTTTCACTTACTCAATGGTCACTGATTGATCAGTGAAACATGGTTGACTGGTATTTCTGTAACTTTTTCTGCTGAAAAATCAGTGAAAAACTACTGGACTTTCAGACAATCTTTCTACTTAGAAATCAATGAAAAACGACTGAAATTTCAGTAATACTGAATTTTTTAGTAAATACTCACTGATTTATCAGTGAAACATAGTTCGCTAAAATTTCAGTACATTTTTTCCACTGAGAATCAGTGAAAACTACTGAAATTTCAGTAAGTAGTCACTAATTGATAAAAAAAACTAATTTACTGGAATTTCAATAACTTTCTACTGAGAAATCAGTGAAATATGTATAACTGAAATTTCAGTGAATAGTATAGAAACATATTTTTCTGGAATTTCAATCACTGTTTGTACTGAGAAATCAGTAAAAAATTACTGAACGTACGTCACTGATTCTCAATGAAATTTCACTGTTTCGATTTAAGAGAGGCTCTTACAAGAAGATTATCAGATTTGGGATTTTTTTTAATCTTATAAATACTCACTCATAAATACTCACAATCTTATAAATACACTGGTTATAAATTTAAGAAAAAATGATTTGCCAATGGGGGCACGTTTTGAAAAAAAATCTTTTTTTTTATGAAAAATCCCGCTTTTCAACATTGAAAAAATTGAAAATTAATCAAGATTGAAAATTAAATTTTCTTCCATTTTCAATAATTGAAAATTTAATTTTTAACAATTAAAAAATCAAATTATTGACAGATGAAAATTGAATTTTCAACAGTTGAAAATTGAATGTTTTACAATTGAATATTGAATTTTGAACAATTGAAAATTGAATTCTCAGAAATGAAAATTGAATTTTTAACAATTAAAAAATCAAATTATTAACAGATGAAAATTGAATTTTCAACAGTTGAAAATGGAAGAAAATTAAAGTTTTAACAATTAAAAAATCAAATTATTAACAGATGAAAATTGAATTTTCAACCGTTGAAAATTGAATGTTTTACAATTGAATATTGGATTTTCAACAATTGAATTTTGAACAATTGAAAATTGAATTTTCAACTATTGAAAATTGAATTTTGAACAATTGAAAATTGAATTTTTAACAATTAAAAAATAAAATTATTAACAGATGAAAATTAAATTTTCAACAGTTGAAAATTGAATGTTTTACAATTGAATGTTGAATTTTCAACAATTGAAATTTGAATTTTGAACAATTGAAAATTGAATTTTCAACTATTGAAAATTGAATTTTGAACAATTGAAAATTGAATTCTCAGAAATGAAAATTGAATTTTTAACAGATGAAAATTGAATGTTTTACAATTGAATATTGAATTTTCAACAATTGAAATTTGAATTTTGAACAATTGAAAATTGAATTTTTAACAATTAAAAAATAAAATTATTAACAGATGAAAATTGAATTTTCAACAGTTGAAAATTGAATGTTTTACAATTGAATATTGAATTTTCAATAATTGAAATTTGAATTTTGAACAATTGAAAATTGCATTTCCAACAATTGAAAATTGCATTTCCAGCAATTGAAAATTGAATTTTCAAAAATTGAGAATTGAAAATTAATTCTCAAAATTGAAAATGAAAGAAAATTTAACTGTTGATAATTGAAGAAAATTGATTTTCAGACAGTTGTAAATTAAATTTTCAATTTTCTTCCATTTTGAAATTGAATTTTCAATAATTGGAAATGAAATTTAAAAAAATGAAAATTGAATTTTTAATAAATGAAAATTGAATTTTCAATATTTAAAAATTGCGTTTTTAACAATGGAAAATTGAATTTTTTATTGTTGGTAATTGAAGAAAATTGAAAATGCATTTGTTACTGTTCAATTTTTTGCCACTCTCAACAATTGATAATTATAGAACATTGATTTTTTAACCATTGGAAATTAAATTTTCAACAATTAAAAATTTAATTTTTAACAATCGAAAATTGAATTATCTACAGTTGAAAACTAAATTTTCAACTATTGAAAATTGAATTTTTTCAGAATTGAAAAATGAAGTTTTTAAATTGTGAATGTTCAATTTTCTGCCACCTTCAACAGTTGAAAATTGAAGAAAATTGATTTTTTAGCTGATGAAAATTAAATTTTCAATTTTTTTCATTTTCAACAACTGAAAATTGAATTTTCAGCAATTGAAAATTGAAGTTTTAACCGTTGAAGATTGAATTTTCATAAATGAAAATTGAATTTTCAAAAATTGAAATTTTCAAAACTTGAAAATTCAACTGTTGATAATTCAGCTGTTGAAAATTGAAGAAGATTCAGAAGTGACACTTCAATTTTCTTCCATTCGCAACAATTAAAAATTAAATTTTTACCAGTTGAGAATTGAATTTTCTCTCATTTTCAACGATTCAAAATTGAATTTTGAGTTGTAAAAAATTGAATTTTCAGCTGTTTAAAAATTGATAAAATTGAAAATTGAATAAAAATCAAAATTCAAACATTGATAATTCGTCCTTTGAATTTAAATATTCAGAAGTGAATTTTCAAAAATTGAAAAGTGAAGAAAAAATCAAACTTCCTGTTAAAAACAAGTGTTAAAAATGACATATTTACATAATTTTACATGATATTTTAATAAATAAACATTTTAACCAACAAAAAGTATTTTGAAAATAATAGATTTTTTCGAAAACGTGTCGCTATCGGAAAATAATATTTTGGCAAATTAATATTCATCAAATGAATTCTCAATAGAAAATTTGTGAGAAAATCCTAACTCTGATCTTCTCATTGTTATTTAAACAATCATATAGTACGATATATGTGCTTTCATAAAGTATATTTATGACTTTATTAATTAAAAGTAGCCATGAAAATTCCTAATTTACAATCACTGTTGATATAGAATTATTATTATAATTCTTATAATTATTATTATTATGTGAATGTTGTAGTCTTTATAGAATGTTGCTGGAACATTAACGTAACAAAAACACTGATAAATAACAAATCTGTATTATTATAAATAATACACTCTCTGAATTTCATACTGGTGATAATACAAGTACTGTCTTGAAGCAAATTTTTTATTAACCCTTTTTTGTAAATTATTTTTTTTCCCCCAATTTCAAATTTGAAATTCTATTCGTATAAATATTTGATATTAATATTAATATAAATCGTGTTCAAAAAAAAACTTTTCTATAATATAATTCTATGGTATATTTAAGGATTTAAAATTTAAATTATATATTAATTAGGCAGTAAAAGATGTTTGTTGGCCAACGATATTGTAAGGAAAAAAAATCAAAAGCAAAAAAATTTGTGTCTGGAAGTAATCGACCTTTATGTTCGTCAAAAAAAATGTGTTCTTTTTTTTTGCGTAATTCAGCATGAAAGGGTTAAGAAATATATTTTAATTGCTTATTATCTGTGAATTTTTCTTTATATCCTGGATCAAATTGTCCTCTCCTCTTCTATTTTACTTTAGAAGATTTAGTTTTTAAGGTATAATGTTATAAACAAATTAATGAGCAAATTGCATTTTTCGGGATTTTCAAATGTTTATTTAGCTCATTGTAATCCATAAGTTTCGTAAAAAATTTGAGGAAAATCAATGCTCGATTAAGATTAATGTTAAAAAATTGTATTTGGTAATTGTTTAAACAATTTTTATAAAAAATGCACTCTTTAGTTAAATTTTTCGACGACTTAATGTATTTTTGATATCGCTTTGTTGTGATATTTTGCATATGGAAAAGAATTATTATTCATTTGAAAAAAATTTTATAAATAAAATAAAAATGTTTAGAAAGTTGTTTAAATAGTTAACAATTTTTAATAATTTGCAAAATATCACAACAGCCAAGGAAAATAAATTTTTAGTGTATTCCTTATAAAATATTGAGCCTATTCATTGGAAAATTTTCGAACTGTGCATTTGTATATAAAACTATGTGGATTTATATCCAAAAATTTTTTTTTCAATTTTGAAATCGCTTAAAATCTTCTGTTCTCTTTTTTTGGAAAATTCGAAATATTCTAAAAAAATTCTATTGTTTAAAAAATTATGGCGAATTTTTGTATGTGTACAATAATAAAAAAAAGTTTTTAAATATTTTTTGCTTAATTTAGAATTTTTTCAAAATATGTAAAAATGATTTTTGTTTTGGATTGAGTTAAATGCATATTTTTTTGGAAAAGGTTTAACATTTCGAACCAGAAATTCCTTCAATTTGAACCAAAAAACATGTTATTTTGCTTTCATGAAAAACGAATTTTTTAAATTTAAAACGTTCCGAAATCGCGAAAACATCCAAAAAGCCTAAATCTAGAAAATTTTTTACCAAAAAAGCAAAATGGTAAAATTTTGGCAATTGAGGGTTTTCTCGATTTTAATAACTTTAACTGCCTGAATTGTTACAAATATTGTTAAAAATAATACACCTTTGATAATATTTGGTAAAATACAATAATTAAAATTTTTATAAACAAATCAGATAAACAAACTCGAAATTTTGGCATTTTTGCGAGGAAAAAAATATTTTTTGCACTGAAACTGTTTTTAATTGTTGCAGGAATGTCTTCTAGTCACAAAAATATTTTAAAAATGAACAATAATAATTGTTTAAAACAACTAGAACATTGTGATTTAAGAAAAACCTTTTTTGGCTTAAAATTCAACTACTTTCATTTTTTTTACATTTTTTTTTTACATTACTTTTTACTTTACTTTTTACTTTACTTTACATTCATTTTTTTGTTTGTTGATTTATCATTTTAGTTGGAAATTCATCTATTTTTTTCAAAATTTGTCTTTTGGTAAAAACTTAACCTTTTTGGTTGAAAATTCATGTATTTTGTTAAAAATTATTATTTTTTGGTAATTTGTTGAAAATTGTATTTTTTTTCAATAGAAAATTCATCTTCAGGATTGAAATATCAACTATTTAATCATAAATTTAATTTTTTTATTGTAGATGCAGAAATTTAGTTAAAATGCATAATTTATTTAATCTTCTTGGTTACCAATTCAACTTTTTGGTTGAAAATTCAACTATCAGATTAAAAATTCCAATAAAAACTAAAATATTTGGTTGAAAATTCATGTATTTTGTTAAAAATTATCCTTTTTTGGTAGAAAATTAGTTTTTTTTTATTAATTTGAATTGGTCTTTGGTTAAAAATTAGTATATTTATTGAAAATTAATTTTTTAAACTAAAAATTGAACTAAATTTTTCGTCGACATTTTTTTTTATTTCATCTTTTTGATAGAAAATTAATTTGTTTGGTTGAAAATTTAACTATTTCATTAAAAATTTATTTTACTTGCTTAAAAACTTACTTCTATAACTTAAAATTAATCTATTCTATTTTTTGTGGAAAATTGATCTTTTTCAATTGAAAATTCATCTATTTTGTAGATAATTTCTCTTTTTTTTTGTTATCAATGTAACCTTTTTTGTTGAAAATTCAGATATTTTGTTAAAAATTATTATTTTTTGGTTGAAATTTAATTTTGTTGGTGGAAAATTAGTTACTTTTTTATTGAAAATTCATTTTTTTATCTAAAAATTTAACGATTCAATTTTTCGTCGAAATTTTTTTTTCATAGAAATTCGATTTTTTATTTGAAAAATCATCTGTTTGGTGGAAAATGCAACTATTTCGTAGGAAATTTATTTTATTTACTTAGAACCTTATTTAAAAAAATTTTGAACAAAAAAATTAGTCAAATTATCAGTTTAAAAATTAATTTCTAAAAAAATAATAATTTTCAACCAAAGAAATGAATTTTCATCCAAAAAGATTAATTATCTACCAAAAAAGAAAAAATGTTAACACTAAACATGAATTTCCAACCAAATATTTGAATTTTCAATCGAATTTTCAACCTGAATTCAACTTGAATTTTCAACTAAAACGGTTAATTTTCTACTAAAAAAAAACAAAGTTTAAAAAAAATTAATCAATCGTCAACTAAAAAAGATAAATTTTGAACAAAAAATAGAATAATGAATTTTCAACCAAAAAAATTAACCTTCTACCCAAAAAGAATAATTTCTAACAATATACTTGTATTTCTAACCAAATATTTGAATGTTCAATGGAATTTTCAACCGAAACAGTTAATAAATAATTAATTAATTGGTTGTAATTTATTGTATTTATTTGTAGATTCTTGTGAAAATAGTTTTATTTTTTTTGTAATTTTTTGGAAAAAAATTCCCACCAAGGAAAAAAACTAATTTTCAACCAAGTATCTTAATTTTTAATGGAATTTTTAAATTAATAGTTGAATTTTCAACCAAAAAATCTAATTTTCTACCAAAAAGAGACAAATTTGCAACAAAAAAATAGAATAATTTAATTTTCAGTTAGAGAAATAAGTTTTTAATCAAATAAATCAAATTTGCAACAGAATACTTAAATTTTTAACCAAACAAATCAATTTTCGATCGAAAATATTAAATGGCTATAAGAAAATCAACAAAAAGTCGAAGAGTTGAATTTTGAACTAGAAAAATTAATTTTTAGTAAAAAAGACAAATTTTCAATAAAATAGGTAAATTTTCAACTAAAAAAGATACATTTTTAACAAAAAATAAAATAGTTTACGTTTCAGTTAGAGAAATAAATTTTTAATCAAATAAAATAAATTTTCAACAAAATAGTTAGATTTCCACAAAAACAAATGAATTTTCAATAAAAAAAATTTTATAAATGTTTTTAAATATTTTGGATTGTTTTCTTTTCCTAATTGGAAAAAAGTCGAATATTCAACAGAAAAAGTGTATTTTTAACAAAAAATAACCATTTTCAAACAAAAATGTTAACAAAAATTTTAAACAAAAATTTTCAGTTCAAGAAATTAATTTTCAAACAAAATTTCTAATAAGACAGTTAAATTTTTAACCAAAGATATGAATCTATAACTAAAGTGATGAATCTACAATAAAAAAAAATCTGATCAAATATTAGATTTTAAACTAAAAGATAAATTTCCAACTAGGAAGATTAATTTTCTGCCAAAGGGTTGAATCTTCAACCAAAACAGGTTTATTTTCAAACCGGAAACAGACATTTTCAACAAAACAGTTGAATTTTTGATAAAAAAGTTGAATTTTCAACCCAAAAAGATGATTTTTCAAGAAAATAAACCAATTTTTCACTAAAAATGAAATAGTTGTATCTTGAGTTATTGATTTCTTTGCTTAAAAGTTGAATTATTTTGTTGAAAATTCATTTTTTTCATGAAGATTCATTATTTTAGTTAAAAATTTATTTTTTGCTCAAGAATGTAACTATTTTGTTGAAAATTCATTTTTTGGGTTTAAGATTCATTATTTTAGTTGAAACTTAATTTCTTCGCTTAAAAATTCATCTATTAGGTTGAAAATTCCTTTAAAAATTCCAAATTTGGTTGAAAATTTATGTATTTTAATAAAAATTAAACTTTTTTCGTAGAAAATTTATCTTTCTGATAGGCATTTAATCTATTTCGTTAAAGATTCATCTGTTTGGTTAAAAATTTAGCTGTTTTTTTTTTGAAAATGTATCTATTTTGTTGCACATTTATATTTATTTGTAGAAAATTCAACTTTTGCGTTATAAAATAATTTTTTTTTTTTTTGAAAATTCATTATTTTGGTTATGAACTCATTTCTTTGCTTAAAAATTTAACTATTTGGTTGAAAATTCATTTTTTTTCATTCATTTTTTTACTGAAAATATAGCTTTTTATTTTTGATAGAAAATTGATCTTCTTTAGTTTAACAGTTAAATTTTCAAGGCAAGAAATGAAGTTTTGAATAAAATTATGAATCCTCAACTGAAAAAAATAATTTCTGACCAAATATTAAATTTTCCAACTAAAAGGTGAATTTTCAACCAAGAAGATCAATTTTCAACAAAATATTTTATTAAAACAAAAATTTTATCCAAAAGTTTGAATTTTCAAGCGAAAGACGTATTTTTTATAAAACCGAAAAAAAATTAAACTTGAAAATACGAAATTTCTACAAAAAAGGTCATTTTCAACCAAATAGTTGTCATTTCTACCAAAATAATTCAATTTTCAACCCAAAAAGACAAATTTTCAAAGAAACAGTTACATTTTTAACCAAGAAACATTTGTTATTCAATAAAGAAAAAAAATTGATCCATAACTTTGAATTTTCAAGACAAAAATTTGAATTTTAAAGCAAAAATGGAATAGTTTCAATTTCAGTGTACAAAAATAATCTTGAATAAAATAGTTAAATTTTCAACTAAAGAAATTAAAGAAAAAAGGTAAATTTTCCACAAAAAATGGAATAGTTAAAGTGAATTTTCAACTAAACTGATGAATCTTCAAAAAAAATAAATTAATTTTGAATTAAATACATTAATTTTAAACTAAAAAGATGAATTTTTCACAAAAATAAATTACGGTAATTTTCAGTTAGTTCAATAAATTTTCAACCAAAAAAAACAAAAACAATAAAAAAAACAGTTAAATTTTCAACCAAAGAAATTAATTTTTAACCAAAAAGATGAAATTTCAACTAATGAGAGTATTCTTTTACCAAAAAGATGGATTTTCAACAAATAGTTAAATTTTCACCGAAAACAGATACGTTTTCAACTAAAAATGAAATAGTTAAATTTTCAGTAAAAAAATGTCAATAAAATAAAATTAATTTTTAACCAAGAAGATTAAATTTCTATCAAAAGAGATACATTTTCAAAAAAAAAAAAATAGAATAGTTTACGTTTCAGTTAGAGAAATAAGTTTTTAATCAAATAAAATAAATTTTCAACAAAATATTTTAGTTACATTTTTAGTTACAAAAATTACTTTTCAATAAAAAAAAAAGATAATTTTCAACCACAGACATGAATTTTCCACAAAAGACAAAGTTTCAACAAAATACAGAAATTTTCAAACAAATAGACATGAAATAGCTCAATTTTTAGTTATAAAAATGATTTTTCAATGAAGAAACTAGTTTTTAAAAATTATGATTGAAAAGAATTCCATTTTATCATGAATAATTTTTGCAAAATAAGCAAGAAAAAGATTCATTATCAAAAAAAAGTCCAAAGGAATCTCACTTTTATGGGGAATAACTAAAGTTATGAAAAATTAATATACCTGTAAAGAAAAAATTTCCATTTAGTGTGAATTATAAATTAATTAAGCCTAATGTAAGCAACATTATTATTTGCTTAAGAATAATTTAAGATTTCTTTAAATTGAGTGGCACAATAGGCTTTATAGCTTGAGCGCCAGGGAATTTCTTCATGAGCTTCCCTCCCGTATTAAAACTACCCATTGAATTAGTGGCACCAGAGGCTTTATAGCTTGAGCGCCAGGAGAGTTCTTCATGGGCTTCCCTCCCGTATTAAAACTACCCATTGAATTAGTGGCACAATAGGATTTACAGCTTGAGCGCCAGGGGAGTTCTTCATGGGTTTTCCGCCCGTATTAAAAAAAAACTTGTAGAAAAGTATAAATAATTAGCAATAAAGTACAAGTTTCTACAATTCAAAAATTTGTATAACTTTTTGTTAATATTTTTTACTTTGTTTACTTTTAATTTTTTGTGAATTATTGTAGAAAAGTAGAAATCTTTATAAACAAATACAAAATTTCGCGAAAGTTAATTGGTATATTTAACAAATATTCAATCTGTTGGTGAAATTATTGAATTAGTGGCACAATAGGTTTTATAGCTTGAGCGCCAGCGGAGTTCTTCATGTATTGAATTTGGGCGATTTTTATAAATGTTTTTATATATTTTGGATTGTTTTCTTTTTCTAATTGGAAAATGTAATAATATAAATAGATTGGTGTCAGAATCACTTGAAAAAAAATTTTTCTCACGTTTATTTTTTGGATTACAGGTAGCAAGTACCCAGTTGACTCCCGGATACCTAGAAGTGATCCTCCTCGAGGTGAGTCGTCTCAACCTGGACCCAGGATCACAAACACAGACGGAAAATTCCCAGCTCGAAATTTACTGCACGATGAATGTGGATTCAACCCCCTGGGTTTGCCTCACCCAATACGGAGGAGTTCCCTACATGGTCCTGGACCTGATCATCAGCAAAACCAGCTCCCAGCAACTCGGGGTCGTCTTCAAGCAAGAAATCGTCCCCGAAATTGGACAAAATTGCGTCCTCGTCGAGACAATCGTGACCGGAAGTCCAGCCTCGATAGCCGAAATGAAACGAGGCGACATTCTCGTCGCCGTTAACGGGAAAAAAGTCTCGAATATGAACCAGGTAGCCAAATTGGTGAAAAGTGCGACCCAGAGGCGCTTTATCATCAGGGTTGAAAGGAAATTCTTAAATTGGACCAAGACGGATTTCGATAAAAGCTCCCTCGATTCTGGAATCAGCAGAGGCGACCCGATCGAAGAAGCTGCCAAAAAAATGGAGAGCCAGATTAAATTTTCCGAGCTCAAGGAACCGGAATTTGACAATCTGGATACGGCGAGTAAATTGTTCTGGAGGCGCAAAAGTAGTGCTCACTCTCCAGCTGAGGACGTTTTTCAGACACCGGAAACGCCAAGAAGAATCTCGACCGTCTCGAATTTGTCCTCGAGCTCGAGCACGGCGCAGTCTTATTTGGATGAAGTTTGTGTTCCGAATTTGCCGGATTTGTATTATTTTACGACGAAGGAGAAGGAATTTGCTTCGGTGATTACTTTCGAAGAGACGAGGAGTTTTAGGATTGAGTCTGAACATCAGTTTTTGAATATTGGGGTCTGGGCGAGAATTAAGGGTGGAGAGTTTCCGGCAAAGTTGCTGGGGTATATTAATGCGCCGATTAAACTTATTTTAGCGCAGTGTTCGACGTCTTCTACGGGACATTACATCAAGTGGCATGCACTCTTGCCTCCAGATTCGGGTAGGATTTCATTTATTGCCACTTTTTTTCAATTTTTATTTTTTTTATTTTTTGGGTGTCTACCTTGCCGGAAAATGACCGGAAATTTTTAAGAAACAATTTTTTTATTTATTTAATTTAAGGAAACAAAATATATTTTAATTCAATTTATCTAAATTTTAAAAAATTTTAAAAAGAATTTAAAAAAAGAAACCGGAAAATTTCTAGACCCGGAAATTACCGGAATTTTTCATTTGATTCTTCTGAAATGAATATTTCAATTCTTTTGATATTTTATTCTTCTCGGTTTGTTTAATCAGGAAGCGATAAAAAAATGTTTTGTCTATCAGGGTTTGGTCATCTGTAATTTTGGTTTAATAATTTGGTTCGGTATAATCTTTCAAGAAAAAAGTTTAATTTTCATCAAAATTTCGCAGTCAATAAAGAAAAAAAATTTTGATCCAAAACGTTAAATTTTCGAGAAAAAAAAGCGAATTTTCTGCAAAACCGTTCAATTTACAACCCAAATACATCGAATTTTCATTAGAAAAAGTGAATTTTTAACAAAAAAATAAACATTTTAAAACAAAAATGGAATAGTTACATTTGCAGTTGAAAAAATTAATTTTCAACC
>CAKNXH010053022.1:30209-40469 GCA_932178445.1 Andricus quercusramuli
TGAAATTCTTTTGATATTTTTTTTACTCTCGGTTTGTTCCTTCACGAAGCGACCAAAGAAACAAAATTTTGTCTATCAGGGTTTTGATCAAATATTAGATTTTAAACTGAAAGATAAATTTCCAACTAAGAAACTTAATTTTCTACCAAAAAGACAAATCTTCAACAAAAATAGATTAATTTAAAAACGAGAAAAATAAATTTTCAACAAAGTAGTTGAATTTTCAACACAAAAAAAAACGAATTTTCAATAGAAAAAGTGTCATTTTAACAAAAAATATCCATTTTTAAACAAAAATGGAATAGTTACATTTTTAGTTGAAGAAATTAATTTAAAAAAAAAAAACAGTTTTCAATGCAGCAGTTAAATTTTCAACCAGAGATATGAATTTATAACTGAAGTGATGATTCTACAACAACAAATAATTTTTGATGAAATATTAGATTTTGAACTAAAAAATAAATTTCCAACTAACAAGATTAATTTTCTACCCAAAAGATGAAACTTCAAACAAAACAGAAATTTTATTTATAAAATAAATATATCCAGATATTTATCCAGAATGTTAAATTTCCAAGCCAAAAACAACTAATTATCTACAAAACAGTTGAATTTTTAACAAAAAACTACGTATTTACTACGAAAATAATTGATTTTTCAACCCAAAATAGACGAATTTTCAATAAAAAAATTGCATCTTCAACAAAACAAAAAAACAAGTTTTAAACAAAAATGAAATAGTTACATTTTCAATTTAAAAAATTAATGTTCAAACAAAACAAAAAAATTTTTAACGCAACAGTTAAATTTTTAACCAGAAACATGCAATTTGAACTCAATTGATGAATATACAACCACAAAAAATAATTTTTGATGAAATATTAGATTTTAAACTAAAAGGTAAATTTCCAAGTAAAAAGATTATTTTTCTACCAAAACAGATTACTTTTCAAACCGGTTCAAGAAATTAATTTCCAAACAAAAAAAAAACATTTTTAATACAACAGGTAAATTTTTAACCAAAGATATGAATTTATAACTAAAGTGATGAATCTGCAAAAAAAATTGTTTATCAAATATTAGATTTTAAACTAAAAGATAAATTTCCAACTAAGATTTATTTTCTACCAAAAAGATGAATCTTGAACCAAAACAGATTAATTTTCAAATCAGAAACAGTAATTTTCAACAAAACAGTTTAATTTTCATCCAAGAAACATTTTGCAGTTATCAAAGAAACAAATTTTGATCCAAATTGTTAAATTTTCAAGCAAAAAAATGGAATTTTCTACAAAACAGTTAAAGTTTCAATAAAAAAAGTATATTTGTAACAAAAAAATTTTACTTGATTCTTCTAAAATGAATATTGAAATTCTTTTGATATTTTATTCCCCTCGATTTTTTCAATCAGGAAACTATGAAATAAAAAAAAATTGTCTATCAGGGTTTGGTAATTTGTAATTTTGGTTTATTAATCTGGTTTGGTATAATCTTTCAACAAAAAAGCTTAATTTTTATCCAAGAAAAATGTTGCAGCCATCATAGAAAAAAATTTATATCGAAAATGTTTAATTTTCAAGAAAAAATAACGAATTTTCTACAAAAAGTTTGAATTCTCAACCAAACAAGTCGAATTTTCAATAGAAAAAGTGAATTTTTAAAAGAAAAATATAAATTTTTAAACAAACATGTAATAGTTACATTTTCAGTTGAAAAAATTAATTTTCAAGCAAACAAAAAAAACAATTTCCAACCGAAGATGTGAATTTTTAACTTAAGTGATGAATCTACAACCACAAAAAATAATTTTAAAACAAATATTAGATTTTAAACTAGAAGATAAATTTCCATTAAGAAGATTGCTTTTCTACCAAAGAGATGAATCTTCAACCAAAACAGATTAATTTTCAAACCAGAAATATAAATTTTCAATAAAACAGTTGAATTTTCGTCGAAGAAAAATTTTGAAGTCATCAAAGAAAAAAATATTGAACCAAAATTAACAAATTTTCAAGCAAAAAAAATGAATTTCCCACAAAACAGTTGAAGTTTTAATAGAAAAAGTGTATTTGTTACAAAAAATACAAATTTTTAAACAAAGATAGAATAGTTACATTTTCAGTTGAAGAAATTAATTTTCAAACGAAAAAAACAAAACAATTTTTAATACAACAGTTAAATTTTCAACTTAAGATATCAATTTTTGACTAAAATGATGATTCTAAAACTACAAAAAATTTGTTTGATAAAATATTAGATTTTAAACTAGAAGATAAATTTCCAACTAAAAACATTAATTTTCTACCAAAAAGATGAATCTTCAACCAAAACAGATTAATTTTCAAACCAGAAACCTAAATTTTCTACAAAACAGATGAATTTTCATCCAAGAAAAGTTTTGCAGTCTTCAAAAAAAAAAGTATTGATCCAAAATGTTAAATTTTCAAGCCAAAAAAACTAATTTTCTACAAAACAATTGAGTTCTTGACCCAAAAACTATGTATTTACTACGAAAACAATTGAATTTTTAACCCAAAACAGACGAATTTTGAATAAATGTTGTGATTTTTTGGCAAAAAATAACAATTTTCAAAGAAAGTAGAATAGTTACATTTTCAGTTGAAAACATTAATTTTCAACCAAAAAAAAACAATTTTCAACACAACAGTTAAATTTTTAACCAGATATATGAATTTTTGACCAAAATGATGAATCTACAACCACAAGAAATAATTTTTGATCAAATATTACATTTTAAACTGAAAGGTAAATTCCCAATTAAGAAGATTAATTTTCTACCAAAGAAATTAATCTTCAACCAAAACAGATTAATTTTCAAACCAGAAATATAAATTTTCAATAAAACAGTTGAATTTTCATCCAAGAAAAGTTTTGCAGTCTTAAAAAAAAAAGTATTGATCCAAAATGTTAAATTTTCAAGCCAAAAAAACTAATTTTCTACAAAACAATTGAGTTCTTGACCCAAAGACTATGTATTTACTACGAAAACAATTGAATTTTTAACCCAAAACAGACGAATTTTGAATAAATGTTGTGATTTTTTGGCAAAAAATAACAATTTTCAAAGAAAGTAGAATAGTTACATTTTCAGTTGGAAACATTAATTTTCAACCGCAAAAAAAAAACAATTTTCAACACAACAGTTAAAATGTATTTCAATAAATATTACACTTTTTTGTTCAAAATTTATCTTTCTGATAGGCATTTAATCTATTTCGTTAAAAATTCATCTGTTTGATTGAAAATTTAGCTATTTTTTTGAAAATTTATTTTGTTGCAAATTTATATTTGTTGCAAATTTATATTTGTTTGTAGAAAATTCAACTTTGGGTTGAAAATGAATATTTTTGTTTGAAAATTCATTATTTTAGTTATAAACTCATTTCTTTGCTTAAAAGTTTAACTATTTGGTTGAAAATTAATTTTTTTAATTAATTTTTTTACTGAAAATATAGCTTTTTTATTATTGTTAGGAAATTGATCTTCTTTAGTTTAACAGTTAAATTTTCAATTTAATAAATAAAGTTTTAGATAAAATTATGAATCCTCAACTGAAAAAATTAATTTCTGACCAAATATTAAATTTTCCAACTAAAAGGTGAATTTTCTACCAAGAAGATCAATTTTCTACCAAAATACCTGAATTTTCA
The DNA here is from genome assembly GCA_932178445.1 of Andricus quercusramuli. Classification (NCBI taxonomy): domain Eukaryota; kingdom Metazoa; phylum Arthropoda; class Insecta; order Hymenoptera; family Cynipidae; genus Andricus; species Andricus quercusramuli. The sequence goes on from CAKNXH010053022.1 coordinate 33,881, forward strand.
ATGAAATCATTAAATTTTAAACCAAAGCGATGAATCCTTAACCAAAACAGATTAAGTTTCAAATCAAAAACAGAAATTTTCTACAAAATAGTTGAATTTTCAACCGAAAAAGATTTTTCAGTCGATAAAGAAATCAATTTTTGTCAAATATAATGAGTTTTCAAGCCAAAAACATTAATTTTTAATAAAATAATTAAATTTTCAACCAAATAAATGAATTTCTGACTAAAATGACAAATTTTCAACAAAATACATTACTTTTAATCAGAATAGTTGCATTTTTGAATAAAGAGTTGAATTTTTAACTTGAAAATACCAATTTTCAACTGACAAGATTAATTTTTCACCAAAACCGACGAATTTTCAACCAAATTGTTTTATTTTTAACCAAATAAATTGAAATTTATACGAAAAGAAATGAATTTTTTACTAATGATACGATTTTTCAACAAAATAGTTGAATTTCAACCAAGGAACATTTCTCAGTCCATAAAGAAAACAATTGCGATCCCAAATGTTGAATTTTTGAACAAAAGACGAATTTGTTATAAAACCGAAAAAAAATCAACTCGAAAATAGGAAATTTCTACAATTTTTTTCAACCCAAAAATACAAATTTTTAACGAAACAGTTAAATTTTCAACCAAGAAAGATTTGTTATTCAATAAAGAAAAAAATTTGATCTAAAAGTTTGAATTTTCAAGACAAAAAATTGAATTTTAAAGCAAAAATTGAATAGTTGCAATTTTAGTTTGCAAAAATAATCTTGAATAAAACAGTTGAATTTTCAACTAAAGAAATGAAAGAAAAAAGGTACATTTTCCACAAAAATGAAATAGTTAAAGTGAATTTCCAACTAGAATGAGGAATCTGTAACAAAAAAAAAAATTTAATTTTGAACCAAATACATTAATTTTAAACTAAAAAGATAAATTTTTCACAAATTTCAACCAAAAAAAAAAACGAATTTTCAACAAAACAGTTAAATTTCCAACCAACGAATATAATTTTTAACCAAAAAGATGAAATTTCAACTAATGAGAGTATTCTTTTACCAAAAAGACGGATTTTTAACAAATAGTTAAATTCTCACCGAAAACCGATAAATTTTCAACTAAAAATAGAATAGTTTAATTTTCAGTAAAAAAAAATAAATTTTCAATAAAATTTAAGTAAATTTTCAACGAAATAGTTTAATTTTCAACCAAGAAGATTAAATTTCTATCAAAAAAGATAAATTTACAGCAAAAAATGGAAGTTACATTTCCAGTTAAAAAAATTAATTCTAAATAAGAAAAATCTCATTTTGAACAAAAAATATCAATTTTCAACCAAATAATTGAATTTTTAAAGGAATTTTCAGCCAAAAGAATTAAATAAAAGGTTCATATAAGTAATAAATAAATAAATAAAAAATAGTTAATAAAATAAATAAAACGATGGTTAAATATTCTCCCACAAAATTCGAGTTTTCAATGAAATACAGGAATTTTAAACCAGATAATTGAATTTTCAACTTAAGAAGATAAATTTTGAACCAAACATGTACGAGTTAAATTTTCAGTTAAAAAAATTAATTCTCATCTAGAAAAGATTTTTTTTTAAATTGTCAACAAAAGAATTAAATTTTAAACAAAAAAAGGAGGTTTTAACTAAAATGATGAAACATCAACAAATAAGTGAATTAAAAAAAAAAAATTTCCACTTCTAAGTAGTCGAATTTTCCACCAAAAAAGATGAATTCTCAACGAAAAAAGTGATGTATTCAAAAATTCAACCACAAAAATAATTTTAATTTTATACCAAAAATAGTAATAAAAAAAATATGAATTTTCAAAAAAAAATAGTTTAAATCTCAAAAAAAAAAACTAAAAAAAATTATATGTTGATTCCAATCTAGAATGTTTTTTTTAAGTATATGTAATTATTATCATATATATTTGTTTAAACAATAAATTCTTAGATAGACACTCTGATTTTTATTTTTTATTTCAAAAAATTTCAAGCAAGTAAAATTAAGAAATGAAAACTTTTAATGTACCCACAAAGCGAATTTTAATTGATAATTTTTTTTTCAGCGACTGCTACTTCTTCAATTAATTCGAAATTACAAGGATATTCAGGATTCGATCCAACTCTCTGTTATGGGGATATTTTGTTATCATATGGTTGGGTTTCATCGCAATCCCAAAAACAAACTACAGAAGATAGAGAAAAAAAGGGCTGCGGGGAAACCACAAAAGCTCAGTCTGTTTCCAGTGAAGAGCATGTGATTAAAAAACATGATTTTATCAGAACACATTTTCACCGAGCCACGCACTGCGATTTTTGTACAAAAAAGGTGAGACCATTTTTATATATTTAAAAAAAAAATGTTTTCCAAAATATGTTTTGTTTTTATATTTTAATATATTTTATTTTGTTTTCTATAATGGATAAACGAAATCAAATTTGAAATTGCACAATTTCGGAACATGATATTTAAAATTGTTTTAATTTTTAAAATTTTATTTATTCAATTTAAGAGAATTTTTAAATGTTAAATATTGAACAAGTACTAATTTGGAAAATAATCGAGTAAGTGAAATTCTTAGGAAAACTAACAATGATTTTTTAGTTGAAAAATTAATTTTAAAATCATATTTAAGAAGATGTCCCGAATTTTCAAAAAAAGTTACAAAATAATAAAATTATTATTAGACCCCTGGAAAATTTGAAAATGATTTTTTATTAAACAAATTTGAAGAGAATATTTAAAAAGATTTCAAAACAAATTTTAATGTATGAATTAATGTTTCTAGATTAAAATTATTTTTATTTTAAATAATATTTTTTTAATTTAAAAATTTCTGAAAAGTTTCAAAATTTTATTTCAAAATCTTGAAACATCTACATGTGGTTTTAAATTTGTTCAAATTTCTAATTATTTTCGAAATTTTTTCAGAACTTCTAAACATCATTTAAAATTAGTCGAATTCTTTCTACGAGATTTCCTACATTTTTTTTAAATCCTGTAAAATTAAAAATATTTTCTTAAAAATCTTCCACTTCAATTTTAAAAGTTTAAAATTCAAAAGTATTCCACTTTGAGTATTTTAATATAGAGAAATAAGTTTTTAATAAAATAAAATAATTTTTCAAAGAAATTCTCAAATTTTTAACTAAACAGATGAATGTTTAACCAAAAAGATCAAGTGTCCATAAAAAAAAATTCGACAAAAAGTGGAATAGTTAAATTTTTAGTTAAAAAATTAATTTTCAATAAAAATACTAATTTTCAGACAAAGAAACGAAATTTAAGCCAAAAAGATTAATTTTCTACCAAAATAGAATCATTTTTAACAAAATACATGCATTTTCCACGAAGTATTTTAATTTTTAATTTTTAAGTATGGAATTTTTAACCTTATAGTTAAATTTTCAACCAAAACAGTTAATTTTCTACAGAAATAAATTCGTAACAAAATAAATTAATAGTCAACTAAAAAAGATACATTTTGAACAAAAAATAGAATAATTTAATTTTCATTTCGAGAAATAAGTTTTCAAACGAATAAAGTAAATGTTCAACGAAATAGTTCAATTTTCACCCAAACAAATGAATTTTCAACAACAAAAAATAGATGTCTATGAAAAAAAATTTTTTCAAAAAATGTAGTCAAATTTTTAGTTAAAAAATTTATTTAAATTTTTAATAAAAAAATTTATTTCTAATAAAAAAAATAATTTTCAACCAAAAATATTAATTATTTACACAAAAGGAATAATTTTTAACAATAGAAATGAATTTCCAACCAAATCTTTGAATTTATAATGGTATTTTCAACCCAATAGTTGAATTTTCAACCAAAACGGTTAATAGAATTTGGAAAAAATTTGAGTTAGAAAAATAATAAAATATATAGATATAATGATAACAGAAAAATAGGAAAATAGAAAGCTAAATTTAGATTTTTGAAGATATCGAAGTAAAATTGTGAAGCTTTTTAAGGATCTTTTAGGGGTTTAAGAAAATAAAAAAGAATTTCTTAAATTTGCTGGGAAAATTAAAAAAAAAATTTATTTTGAAAAATTAATTTTAAGAGAATATTTAAAAAGATTAAAAAAAATTGAATAATAAATGAAGATTGAACAATTATTAATTGAGAAAATAATCGAGTAAGTTTCAAATATATTTCGAAGTTTTGAAAATATTCTAACATAATTTAAACCGTGAAAATATTTCAAGAAATTTAAAACACAATGTAGATTTTTGAAGATGTCGAACATAAAATTTATAAGCTTTTTACCTAATTTGAAAGGTTTTAAATGAACAAAAAAATTTGTATAAAAATTCCTAGGATAACTAATAATATTTTTTTTGATGAAAAATTAATTTTAAAAGAATATTTAATAAGATTTCCAAAATTTTAAAAAATCTGGATGATTTTAAGATAATTTTTTTTACTTTTGCAGAATTTTCAAAAAATGGTAGGAAAAATTCATCGTTTCAATTTTTTATATATAATATTTTTATATATTTAAAAAAATATTTTTTGTTTTGATATTTTAATATATTTTAATTTTATTTTTTATAATGGATAAACAAAATCAACTTTGAAATTGTACAACTTTCGAACATGACATTTAAAATTGTTTTAATTTTTTAATTTTTATTTATTCAATTTAAGAGCCCTTCAATTTCCAAAAGTTCAATATTGGAAAAATTTGACTGTTTCTAATTTGAAAATTTTCAATATTAAACATTTTCTGTGTAAATAATTTGAAATTGAAATTATTCAGGATTCAATAAATTTAATTTTCCCAAGTCTAATTTTATTTTTAATTTTCTTGGTAGAATTTATACGATTTTTAATTTGAGAAAATTTCGATTTAAATCTGTACCATTTATTCGTGAATGCTCTCTAGTTTTTCAACTTTTAAAATCATTAAAAATTTTAATCAAAAACTGTTTTAATCAAAAACTGTTTTAATTTTTAAAGTTTTATTTATTCAGTTTAAGTGACATTCAATTTTTAAATGTTCAATATTGGAAAAATTTGATTGTTTCTAATTTCAAAATTTTTCAATATTAAAAATTTTCTTTCCGTATAGTTTGAAATTGAAATTTTTTAGGATTCAATATTTATTTCGTTTTGAGTTTAAAATAGTTCAGTATAATTTACCTACGTCTAATTTTATTTTTAATTTTCTTTGTAGAGTTTATACGATTTTTAAGTTGAGAAAATCTCTATTTAAATCTGTTTTTTTTTAATAGTTACAATTGAAAGCTCTTAAATTTTAAAGATCTATTAAATGAAAATCTTAATTCTTGATAATTTCGAAGATCAAAAGTCAAGTTAAAAATGGTTGATTTTCCAAATTACAGAAATTTCGAGTGTAAATCATCAAAATTATAGAATTTAAAATTGTAAAACTTAAAACTTGCATAATTTACCATTTTAAATTAAAAAATGAAAAAGTCTTCAATTTTAAAGATTTAGAATTTGAGTTCTACAATTTTGAAATTAAATTTTTATTATTTAGAATATTCGCGATTGAAGACTCTCCGATTTTGAAGATTTAAAATGGAAATTTATTCATTTTTATAGATTTGCAATTAAAAATTCGTTCATTTTGATGATAATTATTAATTTCTTTATGTTTCGATTTAAACGCTTAAATAAATTAAAGACTATTATTTCAGATTTATGGTTCATTAATTTATTTCTTGGAAGAATTTATACTATTTTTTTTTAATTCCTAATTTTTAGGGTTTTGAAGCTTTTTCCTAGGAGGGGAAATCAGAGGAGCGGAAATTGGGTGTGGGGAAGTAAGTGATATAAGTGGAAGTAGGGGAAATGAGGAGAGGTAAAGTAGGGGCAGCGAGGGAAAAATAAGGGCGGGGAAGTGAGGGGCAATGAAGGTAGGAAAAATAGGGGAAATGAGGGGCAAGGAAGGGAGGAAAAGTAGGGGAAATGAGGAAAAATGAGGGGAGGGGAATTAGGTAAAGTGAAAGGAAATTAGTAGAGTGGAAGTGGGGGAAATGAGGGTGAGAAGTGAGGGCATATAAGGGAAGGGACAGCAGGGGAAGTCATAATAATTGAGGGGAGCGGCAGTGAGGGGAAATGAGGGGAGTGGAAGTGGGGGTAATAGCGGGAATTGAAGGGAGGAAAATAGAAGGAAATATGGGTGGGAAAGTGGCGAGAAATGAGAGGAGCGAAAGTAGGTCAAGCCAGGGGGAATAAGTTGGGGGGGGGGGGGGAATAATTGAAGCAAGTGGAAATGAGAGGAGGAAAAATAGGGGATGTGAGGTGTCTGCGGGATAGAAGTAGGTGAAGTGGTAGGAATTGAGGGGAGGGGAAATAGTAAAAGTGCGGGGAAATGAGGTGAGGGGATTTAGGTACCGTGAGAAAAAATGAGTAGAGTGGAAGTGGGGAAATAAGCGAATCAGGGTGAGAAATAAGGGGTTATAAGGGGAGGAGAAGTGGCGGAAAGTGAGGGTAAATGAGGGGAGTGGATGTAGGAGTAATAATGGAGATAAAGAGAGGGAAAATAAAAGGAAATGAGGATGGAAAAGTGAGGAGAAATGAGAGTAGGGAGAGTAGGG
>CAKNXH010053023.1:0-14743 GCA_932178445.1 Andricus quercusramuli
ATTAAATTATTTTTTATTTCAAAATGTTTTTTAAAAACAATTTCGAATAGAAAGGCTTAAAATCATGCAATTTCAGACATCGGAAGCAAATATAGGAATTAGCAATCTTGTTTTGTATTTTTTTTAATTTTTGATTTTCAATCTAATATTTTAAAATTTTCCGATTTTTAGAAGATTTTGGAAAATGAATCATTTAAAATTGAAAAATATTTCATTAGAAAACTTCAAGAATTAATAAGAATTCTAAATGAAGTGTTAAAATTTAAACGATTTGGAATTAAAACCTTTAAAATTGTGTCATTAAAAATCAACATAGATCAAAACTACACTATCTGAAATTGATGTCTGAGTAATTGAATTTCTTTATTTTTGAGTGATTACAATTTTAGAGTTCTAAATTTTAATGTTAAACGCTAAATTTTTAATCTTTTTCTTTCATAAGTTTTAATTTTGTAATAAAAATTAAAATGGTTGAATTTTGAAAATGTTTAATTAAAATTTCGAAAATGGTTCATTTTTAAACGATTTAGATGTACTTTAGATTTGAAAGGGTTAAAGGGAACTTTTAAAGGGTTTGAGTAAACAAAAGTTTTAATATTGCAATCCTTAGTAATTAAATTTTTTCTCCAGTTTTGAATAATCAAGCTCGGATTCGTTCAATTTTTAACGTTCCTTAGTAGAATGTTTTTTTTTGTTCTTAATGTTTCACATTTAAATTTACTTTTTATTTTGAATGTTTTCTTAGAATAATCCAATTTTTTAATGTTAAATTATAATTTTTGTATAAAGTAATAACAAACTAAAATTCTGGAATTTCAGAAGCTTTGACTTAGAAAAATTCCATTTATTTTTCAATTTGAAATTGATAAATTTTAATCGCTTCGAATTAAAAATTACTTAAATTCAAAAGTTTTCAACTTTAAATGATTCAATTTTAATTGATGTTAATTAGAAATAATACAATTTTAATTCCTTTCAATTTTAAATGATCCAATTTTTTAAATTTTAGTGTAAAATGATTTAATTTTTATTGTTTTGAAATAGTCCTATTTTCGAAATTTTTATCTAAGTCATTCACTTTTGAGATTTTTCAATTCAAACTAAAATCGTTTAATGTTGAACGCTTTTATTTAGAAAAGGAACTTTTGTTCCTTTGGTTTTCATTCCATTCGAAGTATTCTACTTTTTCAAAATTTTACTTAATCGACATAAAATTGTCTGACTTCGAATGTTTTTAAATTAAAATCGAGCAATATTTTAATTTCAAATGCTTTCAATTTGAAATCACGAATTATTGATTATTGTTTTAAAAATGGTTTAAACTCAATATTCAGAATTTTTGCATAATAAATTTTTGAATTGTTTATATTTTCTACGTTAGGAAATAAAAATCCAGAAACATGAAAGCGCCCATGAATTTACTTCTAGAAAGTTAAGCTTTTTGTGGAAAATTAATTGTTTAAACTGAATATTTCATGATTCCATTTTTGGTTTAAAAATATCTTTTTTAGTTGAAAATTCAACTATTTGGTTTGAAATTCATCTTTCTTGATTGAAAATTTATCTAATAGGTTGAGGATTCAACTATTTTGTTAAAAATCAGTTTTCTTGTTTTTTAATTCAATTGTTTAAAATTCGTCTTTGGGTAGAAAATTCATGATTTATACTGAAAAAAATGTTATCCTTCTTGTTTGAAAATTAACTTTTTTCTTAGAAATCCAACTGTTCCGATTCAAGTTAATTAAAGTTAGAATCACACTCTACCTAGAAAAACTTTTGACCTGAAGTCTAAATTCCAAATTAATTTGTAATTCGATTAAGAATCGGGAAAGTAAAATGAACAAAGTTTTCTTTTCCCTTTTTCTTAATTGAAAGTTCTTGTCGCAATGAAAAGATTTCTACCGACTTTTTCACTTTGGTCGGTTTTAAAGAAACTGGTAAAATCCCAGGCTATACAAATTGTACATCGAGAGGCGAGAATTGGCTCGGAAAACATTCGTTGACCCAGTAACAACCTCGAACAGGATCGAGATCAAGATTATTCCGTGCAATTACTCGCAATCAGTCGGATCGAATTAATGGCGCTATTGAATCACCTGAAATTATCGGAACTTGAGGGCCCACTAGGGGGTCTATGTATAAATCTTAATAGACGTACGGATCGTTACTATTATATACCTTACATGCATATCAATAAATCGAATTATTCGATTTTTTTTAATGATACAAATTTCGATATTAAAACGATTACTCAGAAGAAATCATTTTTGAAAAACAAGAAAAATTCTGCGTCAGCCAGGATTTGAACCAGGAACCCCACTATGCATAAGTGAAGTGTTAAAGTTGATTAACACTCCACTACTCGTAGATAGTGGCGTTCCTGGTTCAAATACGGGCTGAGGCCGAATAATAATAATAATTAATAATAAAGACGTTATTATCATTTAAAGATGTTAAGGTCTAAGTTTTTACATTTTTAATCAGTATAAATTTCGATGTTAAAAAGATTACTTCAGACAACTAATTTTTGAGAAACAAGAAAAAATCTGCTTCTGATCGGATTTGACTCTGATCAAGTTTGATAAAAAATTTAGGTGCAATTATTTATTTACTTATTATTCACTTCCTCATATTCACCTGGAAATCAGGGAAAGTCAGGGAATTTTATTGGTCAGGAAATATCAGGAAAAAGTCAAAGATTTAAAAAAAAACTGGCTAAAGTCAGGGAATTTCTATAAGAGGTGCTTGAAATAATTGCAAAGAAGAAGAAATTGGAAATTTCAATTTGAAATTGTTTTATTCCGTTCATGAAAGATTCTGTGTTTTAAAATTTTACATGATTTATTTACATGGTCTTTGAATATTATTGGTTAGGGAAAATGAAAAATTGGTCAGTGAAAAATTAGAGAATTTTGAAAAAAAGTTTTGCAGCCACCCTGATATAATATTCTTGTTATTAATTTCCTTGTTTTATATTTCCATTGCTTTTTTGCAGTTGCTTCCTCCTGGCGATTATATTTTCAGTTAAAAATTTGATTATTTTGCTGAAAAATTTTTTGGTTGAAAAAAGTCTTTTTGGGTTAATAATTCATCTGTTTTAGTAGAAATTTATTTATTTATTTTCATTCCAAAAATGCAACTGTTTGGTTAAAAATTAATCGTCTTTTGTGAAGGATTCAACTATTTTGTTAAAAAATTGTATTTTTTTTGTATGAATTGAACTATTTTTGGTTTAAAATAAAAATATTTTTCGGTTGAAATATCTACTATTACACTATTTGTTGAAATATCATATTTTTGTCTAAATATTGAACTACTTGGTTGAAGGTTGAACCACTTTGTTGAAAAAATAATTTTTTTGTTGAAAATTCATCATGTTAGTTGAAAATTCATCTCTTTGGTTGAAAATTAGTTTTTTTTTGGTTGAAAATAATTTGTTTAATTGAAAATTTGACTATGCTAGTTGAAGATTCATTATTTCATTTGAAAATTTATCTCTTTGGTTGAAACTTGAACTATTTTGTTAAAAACTGTTCTTTTCCTATTAAAAATGCAACTACTTGGGTAAAAGATGAACTACTTTTTTTTTTTTTTTTAGTTTAAGGTCATTTATTTGGTTGAAAATTGAATTATTTTGTTGAAATATCGCTTTTTTGTTTAAAATTAATTTTTTTAAATGAAAATCTAAATTTTCCACTTTTCGTGAACATTTGACTTGTTTTAGTTAAAAATTCGTCTTTTTGGTAGAAAACTAATCTGGTTTTGAAATTTCCTCTTTTTGGTTAAAAATGCAACTGTTTTGTGAAAGATTAACTTTTTTGTTAAAAATTCATATTTTCGACTTGAAAGTTGAACAATTTGGATGAACTTTTTTATTTTTTGATTGCAAAGTCGATATTTGTTGAAAATTCGTTTTTTAGCTGAAAAATTCATCATTTCAGTAAAAAATTCATCTTTTTGGTAGAAATTTGGACATTTTTTTGTTAAAATTCATCTTTTCATTGAAAATTTAGCTTTCTGGATGAAAATTCATCTATGTAGGTAGAAAATTTAAATATTTGGATACAATATCTATTATTTGACTGAGAATTTAATTATTTTTTGAAAGATTCAAGTATTTTGTTAAAAAGTCACATTTTAATCTGAATTTTTTTTTATTCCGTTTATGAAAGATTCTATGTTAAAAATATTACTAAATCAAAATTCTGGTTTCTAAATATTAATGATCAGAGAATGAAAAATTGGTCAGAGAGTCAAGTGGACCCACAACTGATCATTCGAGATTTGAAAGTAAATTGTTTCCATGATCTTTAGTTGCATTTTCAAAGACATAAAGCAGAGAAAAGCACTTCACAGTACGGAGAATTGTAATTAAAATTCATGAAACTTTCGAGTTTCTTTCAGAAAATACGTCACATTCAAGTGAACATTTCAAATAGAAGTCACAAGGTTGAAGTGACAATGACAATTAATATGAAGATTGGAATGAGAATATAGAAGGAAATAGAATTTTGAATTTATTTACTAAAAATCAGAAGCTAAGACTCAAATAAAATAGAGAATTTAAAATAAAAACTCAAATACCAATTCAAAATATTATCAAGATTGAAATGAATTTTAAATTCCACTGATTTTGATAAAACTTGGTGAAACTTTATTGTTTGGTGAATGACATTTATGGTTAAAATAGTTTTCCAAATTTATGAAAATTCAGGGAGATACAGGATTTCGAATTTTGAGACCAGACTTTTTGGAAAAACCCAAATCTCTGTAACTGCTGATCGAATTTTAATGATTTTTGCAGGTTTGGCAATTTTTCGCTCAAAAGCGTATTTTTTAATTTTCTTTAATATTAATATTTTTATTTCAAAGAAAGAATAATAAATAAATAAAGTATGCGCTCCAGCTGCAAAAAATATACATAACATGAACCATAAACTTCACTCACCCAACAAAATATTTTCAACAAGTTTGATCAAAATCGCTAGAACCCCCTACATCTCTGATATTCAGGAAATGCATTGACCTATATAAGAAAATTCAGAGTTTGATGGATTATCTCAGTTCATCTGACACTTCAATAGAAACTATAGAATTCTAGTTTGAAAAGTGGAATTTAAAATAACATTGACAATAAATTAAAATTGCACCATGCTGCGTTCACGTATATATAACTCAAATCAACAGAATTTCAAATTAACGTTAAAATTACATTTTCAATTCAACTTCGTCATTCTAATTGAAATTTTGAAACAGAGACTAAGTCATGAAAATAATTTATCCAACAATGAGTTAAAATGCTAATTTAAATGAAAATTGAGATTATAGCCAGACTTGGTTTTAATAGAATCTAGAATTTAATTACTAGAAATAAAGATTCATAATAATATTCAAATGGTACTCATAAATGTTTCAAATTGTCATTTTAATTTCAAATAAAAAATGAAATTCAAATTAAGATTGCCTCCTTGCAGATGAGACTTACATCTGAGATTCTAAGGCTTATCTCACGTGATAGGATTCTCTTCATTTGGTCCCAAGAAAAGGGTACACGAGTGTGTTTTTCTGTCTGCCAGTGTTCGTCTGTCAGTTAAGAGTTGTTGGACTAACACGAGCTGAACTGGCTGAACTTTGTTAGCTAACACGAGCTTGCAAGCGACACCTTTTCGCCATATTATCCTCCTTGCCTCTCTCTAATTACTCCTTCTTCTCCATTCACTCACCATTCCTCTCTCTCTCTGGATCCTGGCCCCTGCCTACTCCTCCTCCCCTTTCCTCTTCATCACACTATGTGACCTTTGCACTAAGAGATAAACGTGACACGACCTCTAACTTATACTTCCCATTAGGCAGACAGCTAATTAACATAAAGATGAGGCTTTCGACATTTGACAGGTCAGGTGGAGGGGATGCAAGGGGTCGTTAATCGAATGTAGGAATATTAGCCCATCAGACTGGGACCATTTGCGAGAGTGGCGAACAATCAAAATGTCATTCCCAATGACAAAAGCTCATTACTTTGTATTTATTGATATTTGTTTCCTAATGGAATTGTAGAGGTAGAAAATGAAGGGGAGAAGGGAAGGGAAGAGAGAGAGGTTCAATCAGTGGTAAGGGAATTTCAGACTGACCCACTTTTACTTTTCTGCTGCTTTTTTTTTTTTGCTGAAGACAAGTTTTTTGATAGCTTTTTCAGTCTTTGAGTGTGGAAGATTAAGTGCATTAAACCATTCCAGTTTTATTTGTTGACGAAATAAAATTGAAATATTGATGAGCAACCAGTCAGGAGCAGGCAAACAAACTAATCAGTTTGTCGGATTTCAGGGGACCATCCAGAGACGGATGAGGAGAGTGAATTAAATGCAAGGAATCGGTCACACAATCGTCACCATCATCATCATCATCATCGCATCTCGACCTCGAAACCAGTCAGCGAGGATGAGTTTGCTGAAGATGAACTTTCAGTCGGTGAGCCTTCAGAAGCGAGGATGCTGACCTCAAATGGACCAACTTGGGGGACGTGTCCAGCGGGTGGCAGGTTTCCAAGAGAACGGAGGGGTAGAAGTCCAAGGAGCTTGGATAGACGTAGAAGAGACAAAAACCACGACGTCGGCGAGTTTCACGAAGGGATGCTGCTGGACGCTTTACTTCAGCTCTATCCCAGCGTCGCAGGTAGGACTATAGAAAAAGGAAAACACATAGTACTTAGATTTAGGTTTTAGAGCGTAGAAAATGTTCATCTTTCATTTCTGAATGCAGTCCTATAGGCGAACTATCCCCCTTCTTAATTCCTATCCATCCCCAGCTCCTCACTTTCAAGTAATCCTCTCTATTACTCTTCGTCTCCCTTAACTCTTCTCCAGCATGCTTCTATCTGCTCCTCCTTTCTGTACCTTAGCAATCATCTTTTCTGAACTGTTCATGACTTTCAACCTTCCTATTTTCACCTCTAACTCCAGAACTCTATCGCAGAACTCCGCCCCTCCACGTCCTTCTCTTTTCCTCTCCCTATTAACCATCTACCCCATCAACACCTCTTTCCTTTCAGAAAAATCAACCAATCTACCCTTCTAACCGAACCATTTCTCCACCCTCGGCTTTTGCCATCTTCATCTTAAATCCACTCTATCCTTCTATCTTATATTGCCGTCCCCTCCCTATCCCTATAAACTCATCAGCTCCCAACTCTCTGTCACTTTCTCTCCTCAATTCTGTTCCATTAGCCCATCCCCTTTTGTTCTCGTTTTACGTTATCTTCCTCTCCCAGTCACAGACTACTTCTCGAAAAACACTCCTCCCTTCAACTTGTTCCATTCCAAACTCATATTTAATGCCTTGTTTCACCTCCGCATCTTGTCACTTTCGTCTCTCAGTATCTATCCTTTACTTTAACTTCTATGCATTATTTACCCCCCCCCCCCTTCTCCTCACTTCTAATCCACATCATTAGTTGCTCTTTTACTCCCTTTCCTTATGTCCTCTGCATACTACTCCTCTCGACCATCTCACGACATATTCACACACTTTCCCTCACTCCACTACAAACTGAGAATTATTCTCTCTTCCACATGCCCCTCCCCCTTTTCCACAACTACCTCAACCTTTTCTATCTTCTCCTTTCTCTCTTGTCACCATTTAATCGAAAGCTGTTTTCCCTTTCTAACTCTTCTGCCGTCCACTTCTATCGCCACTCCAACCTCTTCCATCTTCCCCTCTCTGTCCTGCATGGTTCCCTCCTATTTCACTATAAAATCTATCATCGTTCTTCATCCCTTCCTTATTCCTTCTACCATGCTTACACCCCTCCGCCTCCATTTTATCCCTCTTTCTTTTCTCCTAATCACCCCCTCATTATCTACCCTCTCCACCTCACCATCTGCTCTCTCTACACCCTCCCACCTCTTTCTTCCAAAGCATTCTTACTGACTAGAGAGTTATTATTAACCCTTCCTATGGCACCTTCTTTTGGCACCATTTTTCGTTTTATATTATATTTTTTCTAAGGATATCGAGAGATAGAGAGATATATCCGTGTTAAGGAGATGTTGCCTGCAAAATCCTAAAACGGAAAAAGCTATTCCTAGGACCTAAACTCGAAGATCTTGAGGCTGAGTCCAAGATTGGTCGAATATAATTCCTCTTCCATCCTGCTCGCTTTAAGACTCTTGGGACGTGCTTTCTGCATCGTTTCTTTCGGAAGATGCTTCTGAGAGTGCATGTATGGCTCAGTGACCTCGTTAGAAGGACAGTTTTGTCTACATGGTCTCTTGAGCTTTATGATTCAATTACTTCCGGTCTCTCGAGTTGAGAAGAATTTCGAAACTGCTCGTTTTGTTAGTAGAGAAGGTGTTGGATGGAGTTCGAAACTAGATTTCGATATTGGAAGATTCAATACATATTGAATCAACCTGGAAAGTTCCATATTGGAAAGATTCTGTATTTTTAGGAATCCGGCTCAAAGTTAGGCGCGAAATTCAAATACCAAAACTGTCCTAAACCCGGCAAAATATCTTTATCTTTTCCTCTTGCAAGTAATTGTTGCTAACTCCCTTCTCTCTTTTTTTGTTTGCAGGCGTCGCAGGAGCTCGGACGAACAACAGCATTCAACGACAGCAACAATCCGTCCCTTCGGTGGCTCACAGGCTGCCATATTTCGTGCCACCAATGCCTGCAGCCCAGGCCCTCAGAGTCGAGGAAAACCCTTACGAAAGTGTTCCAGTTTTGGGACCCTTACAGCACTACTCAAGTCAGGGTAGAAGCAACAAGGACAAGTCCTGGAAATCCAACGACAAGTACAAGTACCCTCAATACGGTACCGATTACTTTGGTCTACAGACTCAGGAAAATGCTCCCGTCTACACCCAAGTGGGCGAGTACTCGGATACCTATGCTCAGCCGTCCGACAGGCTCTACAGCGAAGACAAATACACACAACCTGTGTATTACACACCCAGAGACCCTGACCAAGTCTCCTCCGGAAGACTCTATCAAGGTCAACCCGACTCCAGTTTTGGGAGCGACAGTGGTTACAGTCATCACACTTCCGGGACGACTGGAACCACCGGAACTCGTGGAAGCACATCGAGAACAAATCACAGAAAAGATAAACACAGAAACTCCCATCATTCCGCGGATTATATTGTCTCTTAAGGTTTTAAAGTGTTCCGCGACTGTGAGGATCTAAAAAGCGGACATTTTTTTTATCAGAACAGAATTGTTGAAAAGATATTTTAAGTTCCGGGTCCCTTTTCAATTTTCATCCCCTGAATTTTCAAGTCTGACAATCTGTATTTTAAACTTAAAAACCTATTTTAAATTTGAAGATGAACTCTGGACTCGCGGTCGTTTTCAGAATAAGACCCTAGGGAGTGGCCAAGGTTGAAGGGCAATAATAAGTCTAATTATAAAAATCGCCACGGAATGGCGTTTTAACCAATGGTGATCAGAAAAAGTGATCTCTTAGATATCTAGCATCTCTAAGACTATTTAACAAATTTTTTTTCGCAAATCTAATGCGACTCAGGCTCGAACCAAAGGATGCTAAGTACTTCGACTTAGTCTGAACACAAGTCTAAAACTCTACCTAATTTATCCGTAGGTTGTAAAAAAAATGGCAAAGCTCTGGAAACACGCTTGCTTCTCCAATTTCCATAACCTTCCAGTTTTTCTCTTCTTCGAATTTTTTTTTTCCTTCTGAACCTCAAAGGGTTTTCTCCTTTATACGAATTTCCTTTGTTCCGGTTTTCTGGATTCCACAAAGCCAGAAAAACCGCGACTCTTTAGATTTTCCTTCTTTTGCAGTCTTTTAATTTAAGGTTGAAAACTTTCATAAAGTTAAAAATATTACCAATTCCATTCAGTTTCTAGATTCTCATTTAATCTGCTTTTTTCAAAATTAAATGGCTGCAAAGCTTGCGTGATTTCCAAGGAGCTTTTGTCAGTGAAGAATAAAAGTAACAAACATCTGGTAGAGAAAACAGACCCCTATTTGGAAAAAACAAGGTTATTAATTTATTAATTTATTGTGATTGAAATTTATTTGAAAAAAAAGGATTCTGATAACTTATTCTATCAGATTTTTTGGACTTTTTGACTTTGCGCAGGAGGGGAAAGTCAGACCAAGATTGGAACGAGCAAAGCTAATTTATAAATAGAAGGTCTATATAAAAAACTAGTTTTTAAGAAGGTGAACATTATAAATGCGCGGCCGTGTACATACGAAAATAAAATAAATTTTCTCCCGTGTAGCATAGCTGTACCATATCGTTAACGTCGAGTCTCGAGCGGAGCTTTGAGATTTAATATATGAAAACACGGTTTTT
Organism: Andricus quercusramuli; assembly: GCA_932178445.1. Taxonomy (NCBI): domain Eukaryota; kingdom Metazoa; phylum Arthropoda; class Insecta; order Hymenoptera; family Cynipidae; genus Andricus; species Andricus quercusramuli. The sequence continues at coordinate 10,323 of CAKNXH010053023.1, forward strand.
TAAGTTATTTGTAATTGTAATTTGTAATTTGTAACGAGGCGCTGTGTATCGCTAGCGATATCGACGATAATAACTATTCTAATGCGAACAAATTTTCCCTTCACGGATGAGATTTGCGACTTTCTGAATGGCAGTGTTCATAATTTTCTATTACTTTGTTTTAATCTTCTTTCGAATTTTAATTTAAATAACGTGGAATCGCTTTTCTCGTCCCTGGATTGCCTAAACTCTCTCTAGATTCAAAAAATAGAGCGAATACCTCAGAGAAGCCACGCTGTTGTAAATATAATTTTATAAAAATGCGCTTAGAGTATCGAAAGAATTGTTCGAAAACGACTCTACCTCGAAGTCATAAGAATTGAAAGTCAAATTTCCAAACAGTATAATGGAGATTTAGATTTTTCCATTATAGAAGGAAGTAAAGTGTATAATTTTCAATATTATTTTCCTATTGGAGGGGGGGAGGAAATCAGAGGATAGATTACTGTTGAATGAGAAGACCTGTTTTCAATTTTGTTGAATTGAGATTAATTTACTGGATATCGAGCGAATTTAGTTGAATTTGGCTTTCATTAAATTTATTCATTTTATGTTTTTATTAATTTCTAATCCCGTGGAATTTACGTGAATTGAGTCGAATATAATTCAATTTGAGTTAAATTCAGTCAGACGAAGATGAATTTTACGGAATTTCTATGAATGCCGTGAAATTTTCTTTGAATTGAATTAAGTCAAACGAAAATGAATTCTTCCGTATTCTTAATCAAATTTACCAGAATTCAGTCAGATAAATTCACCCGAAATTAATTTTATTTATTTGAATTTTTATGAATTACGTAAAATTCTATTTGAATTTGGTAGAATTTGAATTATATTGAATTCAGTCAAACGAAAGTGAATTCTACAGTATTCACAATTAAATGTACAAGAATTGAGAAGAATTCACCTGAAATGACTTCCATTTATTTGAATATTTATGAATTCCATAAAATTCTCTTTGAATTTAGTGGAATTCACTTTGAATTGAATTGAATTCAGTCAAACGAAAATTCTACGGTATTCATAATTAAATTAATTATAACTGAGATGAATTCCCCTGAAATTACTTTCATTTTTTTAATGTTTATGAATTCGGTGAAATTCTTTTTGAATTTACTGGAATTCGCTCTGAAATTACTCAAGTTCACTCTGAATTTAGTGCAATTCACTTTGAATTGAGTTGAAGTTCGTCAAAAAAAATTGATTCAATTGAATTTACAGTGAATTAATCCTAATTTAATTAAATTTCGTAGAATTCATTTTGAGGTTTATTTAATTCAGATGAACTGGCTTCAGAAATTCAGAAGAATTCACGATGGATTGACCTAATTTAGGTAAAAATGAAATGATTTTCTCACCATTAACCTTGAATTAATTGAAATTCATTTGGAATTCACCTTCTGTCAATTTTTTTCCATTTATTTGAATGTAGATTTAATTAGTGAAATGTAACTAAAATTCATTGGAGTTCACTTTGAATTAATTTAAAATTAATTCAATTCAGTAGAATTTATCTTGAATTTTGGTTTCATTCAGATAAATTGGCTTTAAATTTAGAAAAAATCATGATGAATTGACTTGATTCAGGTTTATCTCAAATTCTTTGGAATTCGTTTTAGATTAAATTGAAATTCGTCAAAATAGTCATTAAAATGGAACGCACATTGAATTAATTTAAATTTAATTCAATTCAATAGAATTTATTTTGAATTTTGTTTAATTCGGATGAATTAACTTTAATTATTTGAAATTTATTTCGAGAATTTAACCGTGAATTAATTTGAATTCACACGAAATTCTCTCTGATTCAAATTAAATTCAGACAAGCGAAAACGAATTCAATTTAATTTCCTAATATTCGCTTTGAATTTTGGGAAAACTAAAAGTCAATTCACGAAAATTAAACTCAATTTAAATTAAATTCAACCAAATAAAGGACAATTCAAAATGAATTCCCCGGAAATCAGGAAATTTCATTAAAATGTCAAATAAATTCGTTCCAGTAGATAGGCCAGGTGGTTTCTAGGTGCAAATTCCTACCTTACCGACTTCGAGATCATTCTACAGTTGTAGTGGTTCGTGTCCCTGCTAAGTTTCTAGAATTTCCTCAAAACTTAGCACGGACACGAACCACTGCAACTGCAGAATATTCTCGAAGTCGGTAAAGTGGGAATCTGCGCCTAAAAATTCAAAATTTTCGAGGAAGAGTTGTTTCTTGACAAAACGAAAGATGTTTCGGAGAATGTGTACTTATCAGAAAACATTGTACGATCAAAAAAAAAAAAGATCATAACGTTGCATACAATCAAAGAATGCACGAGACTGCAATGCATTTGCGAGTAGGAGAAAATGCGCGAGTGAGAGAATACGCGAGAAAAATTCGAGTGAGTGAGACATAACGCTTTTGTACCATTTTGCGTCCATGTTAGTCAAACGTGCGAGATCGTTTTTTACATATAGATAACTATTATCTAATATTAGTGAGCGCAAACTTGAGTTATTGTGTTATTATTTATAACTTCAATGCTAGTTTTTCGATTAAGATTCCCGCTGAATCTGCCGATCGCGAATTGTTACGATGTGTATATTATTAATTATTCACGATAGTGATTTTAAAAATCTAATTTCTTATCTTTCTCATTCTCTATCGCTTTTCGCTTTGCGTTATGACGCAAAAGTCAAAAAAGTAACGTTCGAGTAAGAACTAGTCACTTTCAGGAAATCTTTTATTTCTCTATATATTTCTACTTTCTATCGATCGATTCTAATATATATATATATATATATCTTTCACTCTATATTTTATTTAGCTATTTATTATTTTTATTTATTTGAAATTTTATTTGAAATTGGAATCCTGCAATTTTTAAATTCTTATTTTTCGATTGTTGGTTGTCCGATTCATTTTAGGATTTAGGTCTCTAAATTTTCTTTTCTTGAAATTCCTACGCGAACGTTACTTGCCTTGTATACGTATGAGAGTATTTATTGTCTCTTATTGAAGTTATTTTTATTGTTGTTGCGTCAAGGGGCGCAAACCGCTAATTTAGCGCCGACTTTTTAGCGTTAGGGGAAAAAACGACACAATAGCATAGGCACTAGAGTACCTCGATAAAAGAAAGCAGTAGCACTCTTAAAAGTTAGCTTGCAGAGGCGTTCGCCTTTGCCATCGCTCCCCTTTTTCAAAAAGAAAATAAGAAAATACCCAAGAAATTAATTACACGAGGGAAGGACTGCAATTTGCTATGGTTATATGGAATCTTAAAAAACATCTTTTTATCACCTTCACTCAAGATTCTTCACTCGCAAATAAAAAGAATGCTTCTAATAAAAGATTCAGTTTCAAAAGAAATTTTCAAGAAACTTTGAGCTGTGAAAAAAAATTACAAGGTTTAGAAAGAATTTAATAACTCTCGGGAGGAAGATGTTGAAGAAATAAAATTTAAATAATGGGCATATTCAATTTTGTTTTTGATTAAGATTGGAGGTTTTTATTTTTAGTGAAATTTTTTTATGAATTGGAGTGATGGAAAGGCTGAACACCAGCTCGCAGAACAGGGTAACTAGTTCTAACATCTATCTCTAGATCACCTAAACTCTTTTAAAAAAAATCACACTCGTCCACCTAACAGGTTCACTTTATTCACGAATGTCACCTTAAGGACTAATTTGAAACACTATCACACCTTCGTACTAATAAACGATTTACTATTCAATTTCATTAAGATTTTATTATTTATAAATACCCTTTCCTGAACATTCCTCAATCCTCAATATTAAATCCTCTGAATTTGATAGGACTTGAAGGAATTTAGTCGTTTTCCAAGAAATTTGATAAAGTTTTCTTGGAATTCAGTAGATGTTATGGAATTTGGAGGAATTTGATCAAATATTAATGAATTTTATAGAATTTCTAGGGGTTCAACCAACTTCTACAGATTTCGTGAAATATTTTTGGGAAATCTCTTTCAAAATTTCCAGAAATTTGATGGAATTATTTGGAACTTACTAGATGTTATGGGATTTAGAGGAATTTTATTAAATGTTAATTAATTTTGTAAGAAGAATTTATTTAGAAAGGGGTAGAGGTTTGTCAAAAATTATTTGTGTTACCAGTAAAAGGGGTGCCTTTCTGCCTTCACGAGACTATGGAAGGGGGTAAGGGTTTAAATAACATTATTGCTGTGACCAGACAGAGAGGGGTGTTTTCCCGCCCCTACGAGACGTTGGAAACGGGTAGAGGTTTGACTAACCTTATTCCTGCGACTAGTCAGAGAGGGATGCCTTCCCTCCTCTACAAGACTTCAGAAAGGGGTAGCGATTTGATAAAATTTTTTTGTGTGACCAGTAAAAGGGGTGCCTTTCTGCCCCCACGAGACTTT
>CAKNXH010053031.1:0-15376 GCA_932178445.1 Andricus quercusramuli
AATTAAAATTTTCTTGAGATTTCTCTAGCTTGAACCACATAGAAATTCTATGTTTTTCTTGTTGAATGAGGAAAAACAATGTTGTGGCGTTTGAAACGCTTAGAAATCAAGAACAGAGTAAAAATTACAGAATTCCTGAATCGCGAAACAAGTTTTTTTTAAAAGAGCATAATTATAACATGTTTTTCGGTTTAAACTAAGGAAATTTCAGGGCTGACATATTCAACTTTTCCCGGAATATATACATATGAGACAATACGAAAAAAACATGTTTTTCACACGTTTTCAAAAAATTGTGAATAGAGCCAGTTTTTCGTAATTTATAATTTTTTATTATCGTTGACTAGTAAAAACTGTATATATACATAATTTCCGGAAATTTTCAAACCAATAGCAGGGTTGGCCGTTTTCTTCCAGGAAAAATATTGTCGGTGACTTTCGGGTGTTTTCCCGGTTTACACTAATGTTTGCCGATCATTAAAATTGAAAGATTCAAACCGTTCAAGCTGAAATGTTTTCAATTAAAGTTATAGAACTGATCCTCAAACTGAGACAATCTCGAAAACACTTAAAGAAAAATTTCAAATTCAATACCGTGAAACTGCAAAATTAAACATTTTGAACTTTCATAAGTTGTACAGTTCGAAGATTCCGAAAAATATAAGTCCACGCTATCGTTTTTATTCTGTAAATTGGAGAATAAATGAAAATTTTTTGTAAATTTGCAAAATCATATCAGTTTAGAAAACTTTCTCGAAAACAAAGAGAACTGAATGATTATAATTTTTGTTAAAACTGAAAATTTTTTTTATCAGAAAATAAATTGATTTTATTTTTGGTCTTAAAAAGCAATAATTGTTCAATTGTTATTTATACATCAGAACCCGGTCTCAAAATATTCCCGATCACTTCCCGGCATTCCCGTTTCCCCGGTCCAACGGCCACCCTGAATAGAATTTTGTTATAATTTTGAAAGTAAAAGACAGGACAGAAGATATTAAACGATTTGAAAACAATTTTTTTCTCTTTTTTTGGATGCGAGATCGGATGTCAATACACAAATTTGGTTCCCTCAGCTAGGAAATTAGACGAATAAGTACTCTGAAGGTTTAACACCACAACACAAAGCCTTATAACGAAAAAGTGAATTCATCTTATGATTGTTCTCATTTGTTTGTTATAAATGATGACTGCGTTTTTGACCCCTGCCGTTATATAGTGTGAGCGTTAGTGCGACTCGTGCGAGCAATTATCGAGCAGTCAGTGTGAATTTATATGGAGTCAGACGGCAATTGAAAAAAGTGGCATGTCACTGTTGAAATCGTGGTTAGCTCACAAGAAAGAGGCAATTGTAGGAAATCGTATAAGATCCGAAATGAAATCATATATAACATCCAATGCAATCGTTGGCAATGACTCGTCTGATTTAAAAGTGAATGGCCCTTCGGGATGGATTCGCCATTTAACATGCATTATTTGAACTCTAAACACATTTCTTGTAGAATTTACAATTAGTGAAGATTACAACATGAAATAGCCGTATTTCATTAACTAGATGAACAAGAAAATAAAAATAAAATGTTAAACAGCCATTTAGTGTGTCTTAACAGTCTGTGGTTGGGTTATTCTAATAGCCTTAAACGTGACTGTCTCTTGGAGAATGAGCTGGGTATTCTTGTGAATGCCTAAATAAACCAGGAACTTTGAACGCCAGGTATAGATTCCGTCCCAAAGGCATCTGAGCGCCGGCAGTCGGCTGAATGCCTGAATCTTTTAAATGTCTACGACATATATAATGCTTGGCACAAGATAAATTAGGTATATGATATCGAGTTTGAAAATGTAATGATGCCGTTCAAGAAAGTCATTTGAATTGATTACTGTGGATTCAAAATCGAGTTGTCAATTTTTGTCAGCCTCATGGCGGCAAATGACTAAATCCGCCACTGCGGTCAAATATATATCATGCCTAGGGATTATATATAATGCCTGAATTATACACTTTGCCTGTAATATATACACATGGAAAGATATGGCTAATTGAGTAGAACAATAGTATAAACTCGAATAATTGGATTTGATACAAGTTACATTTCATTATGAAATTGCATGTTTTTTCTAATTTGTCCCAATTTTCCTATAAAATAAAAAAAGCTAATCTTAGATAGAAGATCCTGAAAAAGGCACCGGGTTTGCTCTCATTTATCATAGACTCCCACAAATTCCAATAAATTTCCACAAATTCCGTAAATTTTCATAAATTTCTGAAATGTATACAAATTCGATTTGTTCTTATTGTAAAAACTGTGTTGTCAGGTTAAATTTTAAAACGGAAAAGGCTACAGCATTTTACCTAGACAAAAAATGCAAAATTAAATTCCCTATTAGAATATGTACTTTTTAAGTTAAAATTCGAAACTTGTTTTAAAGGTCTCCTAAGGCCAATGCCATTGAGCAAGAACCATTTATTGGCGGTTATGAAATGAGATTTCAATTTTTTTTCTAGATTACAACATTTTTCAGTTAAAAAAATTAATATATACCCGCGGAGAAAGGACTGGCGCCTGATAATTGCATCCGTTGTAACATCCTCTGCACATTGCGCACATGTGGTGTGCCGGCTGTAAAATATAATATAGGGATTTTTAATAAAGAATTTTTTCAACACACCCCAAGGGTTTCCTATTTGTCCAAACTCAAGATAGCTTGAATGTTCCGAAAGTCTGTTAATATTAACTCTGGATTACGTGTTTTTGAAATATCATGTTATTTTGAATTCTTTTTACGAACTGAGATGGTTGAAAATATAGGAATTTTGCTCATACGCCTTCAGATTGAACCACTCAATTGAAAAGGGTAAAACAAAAGTCATTAACTATTTGTAAATATATGTTTGTCACGTACAATGTATATCAAAAAATTTTTCATGAAGGACTTTTTGCCAATTTTCCATTTCCCAGCACCCCCTGAATATCAAAAAGAGCAATTCTATTCAATTCCATTCCGCCCAATTTAATTCAATTCCATTAAATTCTATTCAGTTCTATTCAATTAAATTTAATTCTATTTTATTCCATTCTATTCAATGCAGCTCCATACAATTCTATTAACTTTTAAGCCGTTCAGCGAGAACAATTTATTGGCTGTTAAGAAAAAGAGTTTGGATTCTTTCCTGAGTCCTAACCATTTTTTTATATTTTAGATAATTATAATATACTTACGTCGACGTCCTGAAGTTGAAACATGAACGTCTTCGTCTTGTTCGTGCTGTGTACGAATAGTAGCTAAATAATCGTCCATCAAACTACGTCCAGCTGCAAGATATAACATAGGGATTTTCATTGAAGAATTTTTTTCAAGAAAAGCCCAAGGTTTTGAATCGCCGCGCTCAAACCCCCTTGCGTACCACATGCAGAAAGAAGATTCGCAAAATTTACAACACGATCGGTACAAATATGGGCAAAATTATATTCTAGAAGATTTTAAAAGAAGTTTAGTTGAATCTACTGATTTTCTGTAGATTTCACCTAACTCCCAGTGAAATGTCCAAATGTATGGAAAAGGCCGAGTTCAGTAAATTTTACTGGAGGCTGGGTAAAATGAACAAAAAATCAGCAGGTTTACCTGAAGTTCTTGTAAAATCTACTGGAAAGTCATGTTGTCCAAATTTGTACTGATTGTTTCGTGGGTAATAGCTGGAGGGCCAACAAACGTGAACAAGTCATAGGAAGGCAGGCACACGAATTTCGAGCACAATTAATACGCTCAGTAAAACGGTTATTGAAGTTATCAAAAGTCACCGGCAAATTACCATAAGATTCTCTAATTAGAAAAATTTTCATTAATTTTATACATTTGCATAAATTTCATAAATTTCAATAATGTTTATAAACTTTGACAAATAGAAATTTTTAATAACTACATAAATAATTATTGCATAATTTTCTGAAAACACGACTAACTGCATAGACCAGCGATTTTTTATTCGAGAGAGAGCCGCAACTGACCGCCAAGTGTAGGCATGTATCACAGACGGCTGAATACGGCAGGCAAAAATTTGAAAAAACGCCGTAAAGTGCAGTTACGGACTTTACTAAAATATCTGATGATTTCGAGCCGTCGGACAGTGTGCCCGAATTCAAAATTCCTGGACAAAACCCAGAACGTCGGTATTTTTTTCTTAAATTTCACATTCACGGACTGTTGGGGTCGCTTATTACGAAAACAAACATAATAAATTTCAGAAATCAATATGCAGTAAATAAGCGTAAATCACGCACGCTAGAATTTCTTATTATTCGTTATAAATGCCATTTAATAACAGTTCATTCGCAAATATTCTAAATTAACGAATTTTAAAATGAAAGTCATTAACAATCAAGAATTCATGATTGAAAAACTCAAAACTCAAACAAACATTTATTTTCTCATTTAAAACATCTGAAATTAAAAATTATGAGAGTTTCATGTCTAGCGAACAAAAATTTGGCAATTTCAATGAATAATATTTGAAATTTCCTCAGTTTGAAAGATTTAATATTGAAAAATCTCAACATTTGATCTTCAAAATCATCACAATTAAGAGGGTCATCCCGTGTGTTGGTTTCGAAAAATTGATTTTTTGTTTGTTTGCATAAATCCAATCTGGAGCATGTATAGAATATACTGGTGAAGTAAATTTCCGAAATTCAAAGTCGTTGGAAAGTTAAACCAGTAAGAAGTTAAGGTGTTTAGAGCGCGCGGCCGACCGTTTGACGGGGCGGAAAACAAGAGCTATTGTGTACCTTCGGATTTGTACCAGAGGCCGATTCTATTCACACGCAGATATACGCACACATATTTAGATGGGCACTGCTGTTCTAAAAGTCTGAAACTCAAATTACATATCTAGACATATCCGACAGCAGACAATTTTTGGCATGAGGCGGATAAAAATGATCGGTCGTTGGATAATTGTAGTTGTCAATTGTTTGCAACGTTTTTATCCTACTTCAGATAAATAATATTTCGTGTTAACTTTGAATACAATGAAAGCTACAACATTTTTGGCTAGAGAAAGAAGATGCGTAATCAAATTTTCTATGAGAATATATTTTTTTTTTTTATGTTGAAATTCAAAACTTTTTCCAAAGATCTCCAGAGGCCAACGCTATTCACTGAAAACTATTTACTAACGGTTAAAAAATCAAATTTGGATCTTTTCCGGAACACGGAAATTTTTTTGCTAGTTCCAAAGAATTATAATATACTTACGTGGATTGCCAGAGTCTACACCATAATTGACAGGCTGCTGATAATCGTGGTGCCATACCGGAACAGAACTCCCATCTGTACGATATAATATAGGGATTTTTATTGAATAATTTTCTCAACAATTCTAAAAAACTTGCTATTGTTCCAAAATAAGAAAAGGCCAAATGTAATCCCAAAATCAGCTCATATTTGAAAAATAATTACGGTTCCAAATTTCAATAATGTAAATATATTTTCAGAATCTAGGCGCCCTGAGTTACGTATTTTTATAGTAATATGATATTTTGATTCCTTGTTCTTCATTGACAAATGTGCAAACATCAAAAACTTTGAACGTTATTTGGAGGCTAGACAATATGAAATGTGAATATATGTGACGTGCGCCGAATAAATGGGGCTTACTCTCAAAAAATCAAAATCGAGGTTTTTACACCTTCCGATAGTTTTTGAGTTGCTCCTTTTAATGAAACCATCGCAAAGAAATTTCGAACGTTATTATTGCTAATAATTGAGTTGTTAGGTACCCGAGAAATCAGGCTTTCGCTCGAGAGCTCGAGATCCCGTGAAACACCTCCCACCACTCACCACTACATCTCCGCGTCTCATCGATACCCGTCCGTGAGCCGCGTCTACGACCTATCTATCTCTTCCCTCGTGAGAATCAAGTGGTAAGTGGAGAGGGAAGATTTCTTGAGTGTTCCCTCTCTTCTCAAACTCGCGTCTATCCGGTCGACTTCGACTGCTCGCCCTGAAAAATCTTACTTTCCAGAGTAAGCCCCCTTTCTTCGGCGCACGTCACATATTAACAAGTAAAGTTTGAAAATATAAGGTTACTCCCTGCGCGACTTCAATATGAATCGAGAAATTAAAAAGGTGAGAAAAGTGTGGAAAATTATTTTTAATTACATTTTTGTCACGTATGATTTATAAAACAAGACAATGAAGCACTTTCTGCCGATTGCTTCGCTCGCAAGTTTGAGGGCGCCTAAGGCGCGCGACGATTGGATCTCGCGCTTCGCGCTCGATTATGCATTCACCTCGCGATACTCGCTCGGTCGTATTTACATCGCGCTTTAAGCTCGGTTCCTCTATATTTTTGAACGTTGTGTTCGACTTCGATGAAAAGAAAAAGTCTATTTGCAAATATTATCAAATTATAAAAACCTCTACATATGAAGTTATTGTTGAATTTGTTTTTATTTTAGACTGAAAAATAAGTTTATTTACTTAAGGTTCTATCGACCTTAAGGAACACATCCTCATCTAGACACTTGCGCTTCGCGCTCGATATTTGATTTGAAAATCATTTGAACCTTGCGTTCCGCGCTCGGTTCTGTGTACCGTATGATAGAAACAAAGAAGTTTGACCGCACTTACGGAGCGCGATTCGGTCATCGTGCTTCGCGCTCCAGAATAGACTTACCGCGCACTTTGTGCTTCGTGTTATATGTTCTTCATGTACAAATTACTAAATTTGTATTTGATTTCAAATAAAGAATGATGATATAATTTGAGCAACAAATTTTATTAGTTAAAATGTGATTTCAGCTTTTGCCGTTCTTTAAAAAAGTTAATTTTTCTCAATATGAATATATTCTTACAACGAAAATTGATTACAAGTTTTTAAATCTTTTTTGAATGCACAATTTTTGTTAATTCATCTGTTCTCGTACCTTGCATTGTTTTTCCAAAAATTGGATTGTTTTACGTTCAATGTTATTTTCACGGATAAAACAAAAACTACACAACCTATAAAAACATGATTGATAACAAATTTGCACCTCTTCTTTGGATGAACAAATTTCGTTTCTGTCATCTTTTTCGTAGCTCAATCAAGAAGTGAATAATAACAAATTCTCTAGAACTTTTTCAGGTTCGCAATTTTGGTCGAGTCATCTTTTGTCGTATCCTGCATGGTTTGGCAGCAAAATTGAATTATTGATTTTTCATTATTTTTTGTGCGATCTAAATTTGAATTTTTCATTTTTTCAGAAATTCAAAAAGTAATTATGAAAATATTGCAGGTTGTTCAAAAAGCAACGTTTATCTCCTCTTGACTTTTCTTTTATATCGTGCATTTTTCGGCTTAAAATGTTCATTTTCGTTTGTTTTTTGGAATTTTGAAAATGATATAACTCCGGTAATTTTTTTTTCTTATCAGAAGATGTCATCAGGATATTTTGTGTATCTTTTTGCGTTCCACTAACAACCGTACACAGAATATTCAAATCTTGAAAAAAATGGTTTCGAAGATTTTCAAAATGTACTCACTTTTTGAATTTTCATCAAAAGTAGCTGGTTAACGAACTCGCTGTTTCCTTGTAGGCCATGGAAAGTGTGCTAAAGCGTAATCCAAACTGATCAATCTTTCGAAAGTTATCTTGCCTACACGATATTACAAACAGACAGACAGACACCTTCGTAAAAATCTTTTTTTATGACTTAGAAGGTCTCAAAACGTCGAGATTTGATGAAAATCGACAAAGTCGAATTTTACATAAAACTAATACCTTCTCATTAGAATGAGAATGTGAAAATCAAAAATTCCATTCTGCTGTCAAACTATGCAAGATACGACAAAAAATGAATCGACCAAAATTGTGCGCCTAAAAAAGATCTACAAATTTGTTATTCTTCACTTTTTGATATGACGCGTAGTTTTTATTTTATTCGTAAAAAACAGCATTGAGAATAGAAAAATGAAATTTTTAGACGAATAACACAAGCTACGAAAAAAATTAAAGAGACGCCATTTTTTTATCCAAAGTACGGGTGTTCAAACTTCGACTGTTTGGTGTGCTATTCACCTTTTTTCAAAATTCTACAGTCTGGTTGCAGTTTTTTTTACTGTTATCTGAAAAATCTTTCCTGATTGAAAATTCTACTATTTCATTTTTTTTTGTCAATCCATTTGTTTTTTGTTAAAAATTTAATTAATTCATTAGGTTTTTTTTTTTTTTGAAAATTGCAAATTTGGTTACAAAGTGACTCTTTCGTTCGAAATCATTTTTGTTATAAAATTAATCTTCCTGGTTGAAAATTAATCTTTCGGATTGAAGATATAAAAATAAGAAATGTTAAGGCTCAACCGATATCCAGGCACCACCAACCTCGTTCGGTTAATCGGTGCCGGTTGATGAATTCGACCTCTTGAGCCGAGGGATGTGCGAGAGCCTTGAGCTGGTGCCAGCGAAGAACGTCTTGCGTTATTGAAGGGTCTTCTTGCTGAGCATCGATGATCTCTCGAAATAGGGGCGGTCGGGCCAACGCGCTGAAAACTGGCACTGACTGGGCGTTCGCAGGGCGGCCGGTGTTGGTTGTTGGTGGCAGCATTTGCTCGAGATCCGGTTCGCCGGGCGACAACTCGTCGGGAATCGGGTGCCTGGAAAGGGCGTCAGGCAATTCGTTCTCTTATCCCGGCACGTGTTCGACTGTGCGGGGAAAACGACTCAGAAACAGATCCCACCTCGTCAACTTGTCACGAGTGTCTTTTTGGCGTTCGAGCCACGTGAGTGCCTTGCTGTCTGTTCGCAGCGGGAAGGGACGATCCTCGAGGAAAGGCTGGTAACGCTTTATCGCCCACACGATTGCAAGACATTCCTGCTCGTTACAATGGTAACGAGCTTCGGTGGCCGAAAATTTTGCGCTAGCGAAGGATATAATGCGGCGCTTTCCGCCGGGCTCGTCCTGCATTAAAACTGCCCCCATTCCGCGGGCGCTGGCGTCCGTTTGCAGAACGAACCTTAAATCTGGGTCGGGACGGCTCAATGTTCTGGGCTTCTGGAAAGCTGCTTTGGCAGCTTCGAAGTGCTGCAAGTTCTCGGGCGTCATGCGATGCAGCCGTTTTGTTGAGAGCATGTCTGACAACGGGGCGAGGATTATGCACGGAGAGAAGTAAACCCGAGCTGTTACTGCCAACTATCATGAATCGTTTATGCGTACACGGCATCCGTTCGACGTGAGACAGTAAAGCGAAGCGGAGTCGGAGCTACTGCCGTGGCAGTAATAGTTACTGGTTTAATATACTCGTTGCATCAACATAAGATGTAGCAAACATGTCAAACTCTTCTCGAACATCAGCTGAAGTATATAGTACTTTAAACTTTCCAATTGCAGATGAAAAAATGTTCTTATTTTTATTCAAACAAATTATAAAAGGATGTAAGAATGGAATTATTAACATGAATTTGACATTTTTTTCAATTTTTCCTCGTTGTTTGAATCTCTCGAGCATCACATTCACGTTCCATGTACGGCTATTGCACTTAAAACGTTCTGGTACTAAATATATATCACCAAAAACATGATGAAGATATATAAACGCTTGATTATTTGATGCATCACAGAAAAAACAAGGAGTAAATTTTGTTGCCGGTAATTTCATATTTTTCTCGCTGGTGTAGGTAGAATATAAATATTACCTATGGTGGGAGCAATCTGTCTGCTATTACCTGCTCTGATGGGTTATACAGAGAATATTACCGTGAGTTAAGAGTAACTGTCATTGCTTCTTGCAACAACCTAGCATATTAGCCTTTACAAGAGAAAAGACGAGTGGAAATTCCATACGGAAATTCTACAAACATTTCTACAATCTAATTTTGGACTAAGTTTGACTTCTGGTTATGAACTCCGCTCGCGGAAATCACACTCCGGACATCAAACCCTTGCATCAGGTATGCGAACTACATCTTCTTCGAGAAAATTATGCAACCCATGTCAAAACATTGAACCTACTGTGGGTTCCTCGAGGACACGAGATTGAACCATTCACCATGTATAAGAAACACATCTTCTCTGAGAAAATCTGATTTTTTACAGTTTTTATTTTTTTACAGCTTTTTTACACGAGATTGAACCAGTGCACCAGGTGTGAAAAACATATCTTCTCCTGGGAATTCTGATTTTTACAGTACATTAGGGTGCTTAGAATAGTTTCTTCGATGGCACGAGTTCCAGCCAATCCTACAGATGTAAAAAACAAATCTTCTTCCGGTAATTCTAGTTTTTACAGTATTTTAGGCTTCCTGGAGTGGGTTCCTCAAGGACACCAGATTGAAGCAATGTCCCAGGTGTAAGAAACACATCTTCTCCGGGGAAGTCTGATTTTTTACAGTACTTTAGGGTCCCAGGAGTAAGTTCCACGAAGACACGAGATTGAACCAATGCACCAGGTGTAAAAAACCCATCTTCTCCGGGGAAGTCTGGGTTTTACAGTACTTAAGGGTGCCTGGAGTTTGGTCCTCAAGGACACGAGATTGAACCTGACTTCCCCGAAGAAGATGCGCTTCTCACACCTGGGGCATTGGTTTAATCTCATGTCGTCGAGAAACCCACTCCAGGCATCATGAAGCACTGTAAAAACCAGACTTTTCCGAAGAAGATGTGTTTTTTACACCTGGTGCATTGGTTCAATCTCGTGTCTCCGAAAAACTTACTTCAGGGACCCTAAAGTGCTGTAAAACCCAGACATCCCCGGAAAAGATGTGTTTTTTTACACCTGGTGCATTGGTTCAATCTCGTGTCTTCGAGGAACTTATTCCAGGGACCAGGTTACAAGGTCTCCGAGGTGAACATTGAGAATTACTTTCCAAACCTAGGTAAAAACAGAAGAATACCCGAGATGTGCGGGTAAAGTTCACCCACATGGGGTAATTTTTGTTGCAGGTAATCTTTACCCCGAAATCCGTGTAAAGATTACACTTAATTTTTTCTATGATGAGACCAATATCAGCTGATTCGTCTCGTGACCCCAATCGCGTCGCGCAACAAGAGATTCCCAAGAATTCCAAGAATTCCCAAGAACGACCGCATCTCCTTTCTGGTACGGGGTGGGGCGGCGCTCTTAATCGCCTCCACGTGCCCGGTTTGCGACGAGTTACCATCGGTGCTCACGACATGACACAGATAGGGCAGGGTTGTTTGGCCGAAACTACACTTGGCCGGTGCAATTATTAGCCCATATATCGCTAGTCGTTCGAAGACTAATGCTAAATGCAGCAGTTGTTCCTCCCAGTCGCCAGAATAAACGACAATGCCGTCGAGGTATGCGATGGCGTGCATACCTCACTGCTCGGCCAGGACCTGCCGCATTAGGTTTTGAAAAGTTCCGGGGGCGTTCTTCAGGCCGAACGGCATACCCCGGAACTGAAACTGACCCCCTCCTGGGTTTGAGAAGGCTGTAAACTGGCGGGACCCGGCCGACATGGGTACCTGCCAGTATCCACTTTTTAAGTCTAAAGTGGAGAAAATTTTGGCCGTGCCGAGATTCTTCAGGGTTTCGTGGATTCTCGGCAGGCACTGCGGGGCGTCGACGGTCATCCCGTTCAAACGGCGGTAATCAATGCAAAATCGGTAATCGCCGTCTTTCTTGCCGGCGATTACGATTGCCGAGCTAAATGGCGATGTTGTGGGCTCAATAATGCCATCGCGAAGCATCGTTTTCCATTCAAAATTCAGGAATTGTTAATTGTAGCTCTTCGAAATTGCAGCACTTTGAATTGCGATTTTTGTAAATTGAAGAGTTTTCAATTCTCACAATTTGCAATCAAAAATTCTAGAAAATCTTATAATAAAATCATTAGTATGTCACATTTAATAATCACTATAATTTCATGACGAAGTAATGAATTACGACAGGCGAGTTTATGAGGTCCGAAATTCGTTTTCGCAAATTTCAACGTCCCAATTAACAAGAAAAAAGTTCAGAAAACGAATGAGAATACGCGATGCACGTGAATAAAGGTTCGAACAGTGTCTGTCGATTTTCTCGGCTTGTTTCATTTGCAGTTATAGGTAACGATGTTCTATCGAATTACAGCAGCTATGGCCTGAGCTATTGCATATGCGTCCAGCAGAACTGCTATTTAAAGTTACTGGTGAATTACTACACATTTCCAAAAATTTCCATAATGGCCCATAAATTTCTACAAATTTCTATAAATTATCATTAGTTTCTAAAAATTCGATCAAATTTCCTAAATTTCCAAAATTTGAAAAATTTTTGTCTGGAGAAAAAAGATACGCAGGTCTCCAGGGGCCAACGCCGTTCAAAGAGAACAATTTATTGGCGTTCAAGAAACAAAATTTGCATTTCTTTACAACCCCGAACATTTTTTCCTAGTTTAAAATAATTATAATTTACTTACGTGGATACAGATTGATCCCCGCGGGTTCAGGATTACCATCTGTAAGATACAATATAGGAATTTTTATTCAAGAATTTTTTGATGAACCTCAAAAATTTTGTATCGGCTACCCCGAAACTCCACCTATACCAAGCTTCAGGTAAACGTGTACAAATATAACAATTTTTTCTGTTATATTGGATCCTTCGTTTGAATTTGTAAACTTTTGACATTAAATTCTATGCCAGCGACTTTGTAAACCCACTTGAAAAAAGTTTCTTATGGCTGCCGCCAGAAATCAAATTGTTGGTACTGATTGGTGCGCCTTGATAGATGCAGTTTTATTTCAAATATTATTTTTAAGTGGCTCTTAAATTTATGCGGGAAAACGCCTACGAGATTAGCTGCGGAGCCAACCAACCTCAAGAAGCTATAGAAAGGCATGCAGAAAAATTTCCTGCACAATTCATACATCTAGCAGAACGGCTATCGATGTTATGAAAAGTTACCAGTGTATTACCATAAAAATCTCAATGTTGAAAACTTTTTATATATTTTCTTCGATGTCACAAGTTTTCATGAATTTCCACAAATATCAAAACTTTTCATGAATTTCATCGATCATCATAAATCTCTATACATTTTAGCAACTATAGCCTGAGCTATTGCGCATGCGTCCGGCAGAACTGTTAATAAATATTACCGGTGAATTTGTTCACGTGTCCAGAACTTTTCGTAACTGCTCATTGAATTACCGCCAATTTTTATGAACTCATATAAATTTCGACAAATTTCGCAAATTCCATCCATTATCATACCATCATACCATTATCATTCCATCCATTATCAATAGTGTGACAACTAAAAAAAGTAATTTCGAGAAAAAAGACTTTGAAAATTTTCAGATTTTCACGTTGGGGGGATTTTCCTCCATAAACATTGTTCCTTATAAAAGTCAACTTTCCTGTTAGTTGAGAGTGTTCACCGAGCTACGTATAACCTGTTAGCGAATTCCCGCTCAAAATTCGATGTGTTCGAATTTTTCAAATTAAAGTTTCGAGTTGTCACAGTTTAGATTTGTCACGCGGCACCTATTGCGCCTAGAGTTGTCCCTCTGCTCTAGAACAATAAAGCTCGAAAAATGCTATCCAATGGTGGTAATAACTCAAAAATGAACTTTTTCCAGTTGTCACACTATTGTTCTTAACATGCGATTTGAAAGGTTACCAGGGAATAAAGCCGTTTAGGGAAAACAAAAATATATCAGCAGTTAAGAAATAAAATTTGGATTTTGTTCTAAATCTGAACAATTTGTTTCAGTTAAAAAATTAGAATATACTAACATGGTTGGCTTGAACTTGACGCATAATGACTTGGACTTGGCGCAGGATGAATTGGATTTGATGCCCCACTGCCGAAAGTACTCCACGGCGCGCTGCTATCAAAGAAGTTCATACTTCCATCTGTAATATATAAGACACGAATTTGTATTAAAGAGTTTTTTTAACAAACCTCAAAAATTTGCTATTGATCCAAAATAAAGATAGCCTAAATGTAATCGCCAATTCAGTTAATGTCAGCAAAACCATCAAGGGTCAAAATTTTGATGAACTAGATATAAATATATTTTGAGAAACTCAAAATCCTAAATTATGCATTATGCATTATGTTCTTTTTTCATTCCGGGAATCTCTTGAAATATTTTTAAATCTGTTTGAATATTCTTAAAAAATTAGATTTCCAAAATGAAAAACCATTTGAATTTTTAATAGCAATTTTAGGACAATTTTTCAATATCCTCACACCTATCCAAAATCTCAAGAAGTTTTTTTTTCAAAATTCTAGAAAATTCACAATAAAAATTCTATCTTCTGAAGTAAATAAAAGATTCCAGAAAATTTTTTGAAATCCTGCGAAATTTGAAATTTTCGATTGTGATATAGTTTATAGATTATAGTCTTTGAATAAAATATTGAGAACTAAAGTTCTAAGCTATATTCAGTCTCAAAGTAGTTGAATTATTGACCATGTAGTTGAATTCCTGAAATACACAGATAAATTTTGAAACGAATAGTGAAATTTCCAAAAAAAATTAATTGTCAGTTATAATGAAAATGTTCAACTTCCGAGCAAAAGGGACGAAGTTTTCACATTCAGATGAATCTTTAACCAAACAGTTGAACTTTCAAACCAAAAGACGATTTTCTACAAAACAGTTGAATTTTCAAATGGGAAACATGAATTTTCAACAAAAAAGAATGAATTTTCAACGGAAATGTTTAACCTTCTCCACTTTAAGTTGAATTTTCACAACAAAAATTAATTTTTAACCAAATTTTCACATTGTCAACCGGATATTTTAATTTTCTGTCAAATTGCTGAATTTTCAAGCTAGTTGACGACTTTTCTACAAAACAGTTGAATATTTATTTCAACCACATAATATGAATATTTAACAAAATAGTTGAATTTTTTCCCCAAAATATGAGTTTTTAACAAAGAGATCATTTTTAATCAAAGAGCTTAGGTTCAAACCAAGAAAGACCCATTTTTATCGAAGAATGGGATAGTTAAATATTCCTATTGAAAAATGAATTTATGAAAAAAAACAAAGATTTTGCAAGACACTGGTTAAACTTCCATCAAGGAGATGAATCTTCAGTTGATAAAACGAATTTTCAATGAAGTAGTTCGACTTTTCACTAAGCAGTTGAATTTTCTTCCATAAATACGAATATTCAATATAACAGCTGAATATTCAAATTAACCGAGACAAGGTATATGTTCAAACAAATTGCAAATGCTGTCATCAGAGATAATCCTGTTCTTGATTTATGAATCAAATCAATGAAAAAAAGTTTTATATTTCAAAGTTTTTGTTTTGTGAATTCAATAACTGGGAAAGAATTCTTTTTGAAACGCATTTTTGCTAGAATAATAGAAGAAAAGCTGCTCGGTGGGTTCCTGTCACCACTACGCAGCGCGTCCTCGGGTTG
>CAKNXH010053032.1:0-21728 GCA_932178445.1 Andricus quercusramuli
CTTTTGCTGAAAATTCATCTTTTGGTGGAAAAATGAACTATTTTGTTAAAAATTAAAGTGTTTGTTGAAAATTGAAAATTTTGATGAGAATTAACTTTTTTTCAAAATTAATCTCTTTTAATTGAAAATTGAACTATTTTGGTAGAAAATTAACCTTTTGCTGAAAATTCATCCTTTTTGGTTGAAAAATGAACTATTCTGTTAAAAATTGAAATTTAAGCTGAAAATTAATCTTTTTTGGTCGAAAAATGAACTATTTTGTTGAAAATTAAAATTTTCGTTGAAAATTAACTTTTTTGTTCAACTTTTTTGGTATAAAATTAACCTTTTCCTGAAAATTCTTTTTTTTTTGGTCAAAAATTAACTATTTTGTTAAAAATTAACTTTTTTGTTCAACTTTTTTGGTAGAAAATTGACCTTTTGCTGAAAATTCATCTTTTTTGGTTGAAAAATGAACTATTCTGTTAAAAATTGAAATTTAGGCTGAAAATTAATCTTTTTTGGTCGAAAAATGAACTATTTTGTTGAAAATTGAAATTTTCGTTGAAAATTAACTTTTTTGTTCAACTTTTTTGATAAAAAATTAACCTTTTCCTGAAAATTCTTTGTTTTTGGTCGAAAAATGAACTATTTTATTGAAAATGAACTTTTTTGTTCAAAATTAATATTTTCTAGTTGAAAATATGTCTTTTTTGGTTGAATTCAACTTTTCTGATTCAAGAAAACCAAAATAAACAGTGTTTTACTTAGAAATTCAACAGTTTGATAAAGAGTTCAATTATTTGGTTAAAAATTAACTTTTTTGTTCAACATTAATCTCTTTTGGAACATTGCACTATTTTGGTAGAAAATTAACATTTTGTTGAAAATTCATCTTTTTTGGTTCAAAAATGAACTATTTTGTGGAAAATTAACTTTGTTGTTGAGAATGCACTTTTTTGTTTGAATATTCAAAGTTTCTTTTGTAGGAAATTCTTTTTTTTTTACATTAAAATTTAACAGTCTGGTAGAGAGTTCAACTATTTGGTTGAAAATTCATATTTTTTTATTCAAAAATGAACTATTTTGTTGAAAATTAACTTTTTTGTTCAAAATTAATCTCTTAATTTAAAATTGAACTATTGTTGATAAAAAATTAACCTTTTGTTGAAAATTCATCTTTTATGTTCAAAAATGAACTATTTTCTTGAAAATTAACTTTTTTGTTCAAAATTAATCTCTTTTTAATTTAAGATTGAACTCTTGTTGATGAAAAATTAACCTTTTGTTGAAAATTTATCTTTTTTGTTCAAAAATGAACTATTTTCTTGAAAATTAACTTTTTTGTTCAGAATGCACATTTTTTGTTTGACGATTAACATTTTTTGTAGATAATTCGTTTTTTTGTTGTACTTACATATAAATTTAACAGTTTGATAGAAAATTCAACTACTTGGTTGGAAATTAACTTTTTATTGAAAATTAACATTTTTGTTGAGAATGCACTTTTTTTGTTTGAAAATGAAACTTGTTTTTTGTAGGAACTTATTGTTTTTATTTAAAAATTTAACAGTCTGGTAGAGAGTTCAACTATTTGGTTGAAAATTCATCTTTTTTGGTTGAAAAATGAACTATTTTGTGGAAATTTGAAATTTTTGTGGAAATTCTTAGAAAATTCTGTTTTTTTTTACTTCAAAATTCAACAGCTTGGTAGAGAATTCAACTATTTGGTTGAAAACTAACTTTTTGTTGAAAATTCTTCTTTTTTGGTTGAAAAGTGAACTATGTTTTGGAAAATTGAAATTTTGGCTAAAAATTAACTTTTTTGTTGAAAATTCACTTTTTTTGTTTGAAAATTAAACTTTTTACTGTAGAAAATTCTTCTTTTTTTACTTGAAAATTTAACAGTTTGGTAGAGAATTCAACTATTTCGTTGAAAATTCATCTTTTTTGGTTGAAAAATGAACTAGTTTGTTGAAAATTCACTTTTTGTTGAGAATGCACATTTTTTGTTTGAAAATTAAGCTTCTTTATAAATAATTCGTTTCTTTGTACTTCAAAATTTAACATTTTGGTACAGAATTCAACTACTTGATTGAAAATTCATCTTTTTTGGTTCAAAAATGAACAATTTTGTTGAAAAATAAACTTTTCGTTAAAAATGAACTTTTTTGTTCAAATTTCATATTTTCTAGTTGAAAATATGTATTTTTTGGTTGAATTCAACTTTTCTGATTCAAGAAAACCAAAATAAACAGTGTGACAAACGCAACAAGAAGAGTATAATAGAAACGTCAAAATGTTTGGGTTTCAGTATATTATTAAAATAATTGACATGTTATTCATTTCTATTTTTTGGTTTTTTTTTTCAAAAAATAAGACCTTTTCAAAAAATATATTTCGCAAAAAAGTTTGGTAAAGAAAAACTTGAATCGAAAATACTGAAAATTCACTATTTTAGTTCGAAATTCATTGATAAAAAAAAATCAACAATTTGGTTGAAAATTATCTTTTTTTTTGTTCAAAAATAATATTTTCTGGTGGAAATTTCCACTGTTTTTCAGAAAATTCTTCGTTTTTGAAAGGACTAAACTGTTTTTGATTTAAAATTAAAATCTTTTTTGGTTGAATTATCAACTTCATATATTTTTACACAAATATTTTTCATTTTAGTTGAAAATTCATTTTTCTTTAGTTCAAAATAAAATTTTCAATTATAAATGCAATTATTCCCGTTATAGATTCATCATTTTAGTTGAAAATTAATCTCTTTCGTTGAAAGTTCAACTATTAAAAAAAATTTTTTTTTTGTTCAAAATTGATCTGTTTTATTGTAATTTTTTGTTTTACTTGATAATTTAACATTTAGAACATTCAACTTATTAGTTAAAAATTAACTTATTTATTACAAATTAATCTCTTTTAATTGAAAATTGAACTATTTTTGGTAGAAAATTAACCTTTTGCTGAAAATTCATCTTTTTTGTCAAAAAATGAACTATTTTGTTGAAAATTAACTTTTTTTGTTCAACTTTTTTGGTAGAAAATTTCTCTTTTTCCTGAAAATTTATCTTCTTCGGTCGAAAAATGAATTATTTTGTTAAAAATTATCTTTTTTGTTCAACTTTTTTGGTAGAAAATTAACCTTCTCCTGAAAATTCATCTTTTTTGGTCGAAAAATGAACTATTTTGTTGAAAATTAAAATTTTTGTTGAAAATTAACTTTTTTGTTCAAAAATAATATTTTCTGGTGAAATTTTCCACGGGTTTTTAAAATTTATTTTAATTTTAATTAACTTATATTTTTGGTTGAGAATTCATCTTTTTCAGTTTAGAATGGAACATTTCACTATTTTGTTGGAAATTCGTTTTTCTTTTGTTCAAAATTAATTCATTTAAAAAATCAATTTTTAACTGATAATTTAACTATTTCAGTTGTAGATTTATAATTTGAGTTGAAAAATCATCTCTTCGTTTGAAAATTCAGCTATTTTGTAAAAAAAAAATTTCTAAGAATTCAACTTTTCCATTTGTGGTTGAAAATTTATCTTTCCTGGTTGAAAATTTAACTGTTTGATTTAAAATGTACATAACTATTTTGTTGAAGATTTGTTTCTGTAAAGTTATAAATTAATTTTTTTTATCTCTTTGTTTGGAAATTTAACTATTTTTTTTTTAAATTCGGGGTTTTTGGTTAAAATTAATTTTTTAGGCCTTGAAACTTATTTTTTTCTTCATTTTTTGAGGATTCTTTGTTTCAAATTTCACAATTTTTTTATTTAAAATACAAATATTAAAAACCTCAAGATAATTTCACATTCAAATCTTTGAAAATTGACAAATTTCATGTTGAAAGCCTATTGATAGTTTTAAATTGATAATTTTAGATTTAAATATTCTAGATACTTTGGTTTTCATTTTAAACGTACAAAATTGTCTGTTTTTTAAAATTCTTCGAAATAAGAATAAATCCAAAACAATAAAAAATTATGTAGTTAAAAATCAAAATTGATATCTCAATAATTAAATAATTTCTTAATTTTTTAATGGTTACAATTTCAGATTTATGAATTTTCATGTTGAATTTTGAAGAGTAGAATTAACAATATTTGAGAATTTTTAATTTTCGAACGTTTTAAATTTACTTAAAATAATTTAGAAATTTGTAGGATTTTAATATAAAAAAGTTTTCACATTAGAATTTTTTCTGACTTCTGATTTTTTAATATAATAACAATTTATAATTCTAACATTTCAGAAACTTTGATGTTGAAAGATTCACAAATTGAATTTAAAGGATTTTTAATTAAACAATTTATAATTTAATGCCTCCAGAATTAATTCAAAACAATGGAAAATTAAGACTTTTACAACTAAGCATTGAAAATTGAATTATTTTTCATTTAGAAATGTTCCAAAATATTGAATATTTCAAATTGATCTTTAAAAAAAAACAATCTATTATTGAAAGGCTTCAGTAACGATTTCATTTTGCATCTTTTCTTAATTTTGAAGTTATAATGTAATATATTGAAATTCAATTTTTTCGCAGATTTAAAAAAATGAATAATTAAACACTTTTAAATGGTTGAAAGATTTCAAGAATGGATGTTAATTCTGAATAAAGTGTTAAAAATCAATCAATTCGAAATGAAAAAATAAAAAATGGTGTCGCTTAAATCAAAATAGATAAAAATAGAACTAACTGGAATTAATACCCGGAGAATTGAATAATTTGTTTAATATTAAGTAGTTACAATTTTAAAGTTCCTAATTCAAAAGTTGTCTATTTTTAATTATTCATTTTTGAACGATTTTAATTAGAAACGATACAGTTTCAATTTCTTTGAATTTCAAATGATTCAATTTTCAAAGTTTCAAACTAAAAATATTCAATTTTGAACATATTGGAATTTTTCTATTTTCGAAATTTTAATATGAAATCATTCAATTTCAAGATTCTCAGAGTCAAAACGGAATTGTTCAATTTTTAATTAGAAATGATACAATTTTAACTCCTCTCAAATGATATTGTCCACTTTTTAAATTTTTAGTCAGAGATTTTTCAATTTTGAGAGTTTTTGATTAGAAATTTTTCAATTTCAAACATTTTGAATTTCAAATTATTCAATTTTGAAACAATTTTATTCAGAAGTGATACAAGTTTAGTTCCTTTCCAATCCACCCGAAATATTGTCATTTTTCCCAAATTTCACCTAATCTAAAATTGTTTGATTTAAAACGTTTCCAATTCAAAATCTTTAAATATATTTTTCTTTAAATTTCAGACGCTTTTAAATCGAAATTATTAATTATTTTTTCAACCATTTTTTAAAACTCAATATTCAGAAATCTTTGAAATAATTGATTATTAAATTGTTTATATTTTTAACCTTAGGTTATGAAAATCCATATAAGTAAATGCGCGCTCCGCGCGTGCATTTGCTGCTAGTTTATTAAAACAATGTTATTAACACAATTGAACTTTATATGAAAAAATTATAAATTTCTACAAATTATAAATATTTTAAACTTAAATATAAAATTTAGTTCATAAATAACCTTATTCCACTAAACATTAGCTACCGCAGGAATAATTTTTATAAATTATTGTATTCCTTTCAGGAAGATGTCCTTCAGAAACTCATTATCATCATGAGCAAGAATTACAGGGTTGAACATTGGTGAAAATCCAAGAGCTGGTATTCCAATCTATAAATAGTAAAATAATCTTTTGAATTGTCTGATTATTTATATCAAATTAACAAAAAATTAGACTTACAGCACGTAAATAACGCGAATTTGTCGTTCCAGGGCAAATAATTGGATTTATTTTCACATTCGAATCATCCCAGGACTTTTTAAATGCAACCCAAAAAATATTGCTTTCGTATAATTTTTAGTTTTCAATAAAAGTATCTTTATTTTCGAAACTGCAATAAACCCCTTTTCCAGCTTCTTCGCACCATCCTTTAATCATATTTTCAAATTTTTCGTGATTTACATCAGGAGCGATTCGAATATCGAAACCAACTAAAAGTTCTTTTGGAATCACATTTAATTGCACACCGCCCTGTTTATGAATAAATAATTATCATTAAAAGAAATATTAAAAAAAAAAAACAACAGGGTTGCTGCAGTTCCGGGAATTCTGGAAAAACAGGGAAAGTGTGACGTTGCAATTTTATTGCAAGTCACAAGCAAATAATTTTCAGAGATTCAATGATTATTCAAAATTGGATTTAGTTGATTTAAAAATTTTTAGACTCAATTATAGTCCCTAAATCCGCAAGCTGCATGGTTTTCCAAGAACTTGGTTTATTCAATTTAGTTCCTTTATTATTAGGAATTGATTTTCCCTGTTATTATTTTTTTATTTATCTATTTCCCCGGTAATCCGGTTATCCTGAAGAATCCTCATCCATCCTGACCTGACAAGAAACTTCAAGAAGCATTTGGGACGCCTTTTCTCGATTGGAGTTACTCAAATCATTTGAAATTTCCCGCCCAACCTACTGTTGTGTGCCATCCTGTTCCTCCTGTTCCTATCTTTCTGGTCGTGCCTCAAAACGTATTGAATATTCTTGGAATGCTGTTGGGATTATTATTGCTTATTATTTTTGACGCCTCCTTCAACTTATCTACATTGGAGTGGAATTCAAAAGTTCTTATTTTGGGAAGGTTTATTTTCCATCCCTCTATGCCAACGTTCTCAGTACTAGGGACTTTAAATAAGTCCTTGTAACCGACTTGGTGGTTCAGATAATTCGGAGAGGATGTCTTGGACAATAATTCAACATCTTATGGACGAAATTGATTGATTATGATAATCAAATTCAGAAAAGAATATTTTGTTTGGAGACAGCATCCCTAATATCTACCTCTACCCAGGAAAAAGAACCCATTGAAAAGGCGACTCCGTGAATTGCGTATCTGTCATTTGCAGATTGAGATTTTTAAAACTGAATTGGTTTGCGACTATGTGAATCGGTAAGTTTCTCGTGGTTTCTCGAATGGTTTTGAATCTGCAATATACTACAATGTTCATTTCAAGCAAAGTCATATTGAATCGGTTTACTTCTTTTTGAATGAGAACCGATTTTTTTCAGGTTAGGCTGCCACATTTCACATGATTTTTAAAATTGATAAATTATTGATAGATTGAGAAAAATCATACGCAAGGCTACTAGATTCCTTTTGCTATTTTAGTTCTAGAGAATGTGAAGGCTTTTGTGGCTTATAAGTCCGTCAAAAAAATAATAGAGAGTACAATTCTGTTAAAAACCAATCGGCGGAAATCTGGAATTCCAGTAACAGATACGCTTTTCAAACGACTTCGAAACCCATTCAAAGCAAAAGTGAATGGATTTTTGTTTCCTGGGTAGGGACTTTAAATTGAATGGTTCCATGAAGTCCTTGTAATCGACTTGGTGGTTCAGATGATTCGGAGGGGATGTCTTGGACAATAATTCAACATCTTATGGACGAAATTGATTGATTATGATAATCAAATTCAGAAGAGAATATTTCGTTTGGAGACAGCATCCCTAATGTCTACTTCTACCCAGGAAAAAAGAACCCATTGAAAAGGCGACTCCGTGAATTGCGTATCTGTCATTTGCAGATTGAGATTTTTAAAACTGAATTGGTTTGCGACTATGTGAATCTGTCAGTTTCTCGTGGTTTCTCGAATGGTTTTGAATCTGCAATATACTACAATGTCCATTTCAAGCAAAGTGATATTGAATCGGTTTACTTCTTTTTGAATGAGAACCGATTTTTTTTCAGGTTAGGCTGCCATATCACATGATTTTTAAAATTTATAAATTATTGATAGATTGAGAAAAATCATACGCAAGGCTACTAGATTCCTTATGCTATTTTAGTTCTAGAGAATGTGAAGGCTTTTGTGGCTTATAAGTCCGTCAAAAAAATAATAAAGAGTACAATTCTGTTAAAAACCAATCGGCGGCAATCTGGAATTCCAGTGACAGATACGCTTTTCAAAGGACTTCGAAACCCATTCAAAGCAAGTGAATGTATTTTTGTTTCCTGGGTAGGGACTTTAAATTGAATGGTTCCATGAAGTCCTTGTAACCGACTTGGTGGTTCAGATGATTCGGAGAGGATGTCTTGGACAATAATTCAACATCTTATGGACGAAATTGATTGATTATGATAATCAAATTCAGAAGAGAATATTTTGTTTGGAGACAGCATCCCTAATATCTACTTCTACCCAGGAAAAAGAACCCATTGAAAAGGCGACTCCGTGAATTGCGTATCTGTCATCTGCAGATTGAGATTTTTAAAACTGAATTGGTTTGCGACTATGTGAATCGGTCAGTTTCTCGTGGTTTCTCGAATGTTTCCTGATTGATTTTCTTGAATATTCTTGAACATTTTTTGGTCGTTCTCTGTTTGTTGATAACCCTCTTACATGCTTTTTCTTAATAACCCTGTTTTGATCAGATTTGTAAGTGGACTTGGAAAACCAGATGAAAGGTCCAAAATTAAGTAATTTAATTTTGTATAATTTTAGTGTATTTTGTTTCCGACAATAGTATGATTTAGCTTTTGTTTGATCTTTCGTTTTGTGTTTCTATGATCGTCTTTTGTTAAACAATTGTAACTTATGGATTACTTCCATTTTTCTAAAAATAAAATTAAGGAAAGGAAATTTTACTTTTATTTAGAAAATGATTTAGTTCTTTTAAAAATTAGTATTGAAAAATTAGGATAATTTGTTGTTGTTGAAATTAATAATTATTGGCTGAGGAACTACCCCTCTGCCTTTATCCGGAAGTGGGGTTGAGTTAGCCACAGTTTTTCGGCTCTTTACTTGAGTGAATTGCCCTTATTACATTATTTATATGAAATCAAATTTTATCTGATCCATACTGATCTGGCGGTAAATAAACATAAATATAAATTAGAATTCTAGACTTAGAACCGAATGTTTTAACGATAGTGAAATTGTCGTTATACTTAAAAGTCACGAAATTTAATACTGGTCAGGGCAAGGCAGAAAATTTAATACTGGTCAGGAAAAGTCAGGGAATTTTCGATAAAGTGGAAGTCTAGAGACTCTAGAGGTCATCCAAAAATTATTGAGGCTTTTTCCCGAAATTTCCAACCCCACTGGAAAATCAAAAAGTGCAGCAGAAAACTAAGTTTATTATCTAAACAAAATTTTGAGTTTTCTGCGACCTAATAATTTGAAAGTACTAAAAATGAAATTCAATGCTTATTCAAAAATCTTATTTTAATCTTTTTTGGTTAAACGTTTAAGTATTTGGCTAAAAATTTAATTATTTTTATGAAAATGCAACAATTTTGTCAAAAAGTCATCCTTTTTAATTGAAAATGTGTATGTTTTATTGAATATTCGTCGTTTTGGGTTGAAATTTCAACTATTTAGTTAAAAAATAAAAAATCATCTTTGTTGAAAATTTATCTGTTACGTTGAAAATTCAACTATTTGGTTAAAATTTAATTTTTCTTTTGGTCGAAGATTCATTCATTTATTTAAAAAAATTTCTTGGCTGAAAATGTTTATTTTGCTGAAAAATAAATTTTGTTGTTTGAGAATTAAATTCTATTTCAGTTAAAACTCATTTATTTTGTTTGAATTCGTGTTTTTTTGGCAGAAAATTAATATTCTTGGTTGAAAATGATTTTTTTGTCGAAAATTTAACAGTTTGGTTAAAGCTTCATTTTTTTGTTTCGAGATTCGTAATTTTAGTTGAAAATGTATTCAAGTTAAAATGTTTCGTAGACAATTCATCCATTTGGTTAAAATTTCATCTTTTTTGGTATAAAATTGGTGTTTTCTCAGAGAAAATTAAAATAAAAACATTTCTGATACACATCCTGGCGAAACAATGTTTTTCTAATCTCATTTTTATTTTTTTTCTCCTTATCGAAAAAAATTTCCTCTATTTTTCCAAAACCTAATAATATTTTTAAATCAAAATTTCGTTGTATTGATTCAGCAACTCGAAAGCTTAAAAGTAAATAATTATTGAAACAAAAAATTTAAAGTTGGATTTTTTATTACCGTCTAAAGATTAAAACACGTGCTCTTCGAGTAAACAAAAATTTCTCCCTTAATTATCTCGGAACCTAATAGCATTTTCTGATCAAATTTTTCAGGGTTCAATTCAGCACTGATTAATGTTTAATTCATATTTCCATCTAGTCTGAGAAGACGTTAAAAATTTCTGTTATTCTCTGATGATAAAACAGATTCATTAAAAAAATCATTTTCTTTAAGATTCATCATTTTAATTGAAAATTCATCTCTTTGTTGAAGATTCGTTTTTTTTCGTTGAGAATGCATTTTTTCATCAATGATTATTCAATTTTTAGTTGAAAATTGATATTTTTAATTGAAAAATGACTTTTTTCTGATTGAAAATTAATGTATTTTGTTGAAAATTCGTCTTTTTTGGTCGAAAATTAATCTTCCTGAATGAAAATTCATTCTTTTTTATTAAAAATGCCACTACATGGATCTAAATTAATCTGGTTTGGTTGAGGATTCAATAATTTGGTAAAAAATTAAACTATTCAGTTGAAAATTCTACCGTTTTGTAGATAATTCGTCCTCTTGGCTTTAAAATTCAACAATTTTTTTGAAAGTTAATGTATTTTGTTGAAAACTCGAATTTTTTTGCTAGAAAATTAATCTTCTTGTTGGAAAATTCATATTTTTGGTTTAAAATTCAACTACTTGGTTCAAACTTCAACTTTTCTAGTTAGAAATTCAAATACATGATTCAAAGTTGAACTAGTTTGTTTAAAAATCCATATTTTTCAAGATTCATCTCGGTTGAAAATTCAACTGTTCCATTTTGAAAAAAAATTAATCTCCCGGGTAATAAAAATCATCTTTTGGGTTGTACACTTTTGTTAAAAATAAATTTCTTTAAGATTCACCTTTTTAATTGAACATTCATCTCATTTGTTGGAAATGTAACTATTTTGTAGAAAATCCGATTTTTGGGTTGATAATTATTAATTGAATTTTTTAATTATTACTATTGGTTGAAAATGAACTTTTTTGTTAAAAAATCATTCTTTCGGTTTAATTTGAACTATATGGTTGGGAATTAACTTTTTTTGAAAATTTAACATTTTGGTGGAGAATTAAATTTTTAGTTAAAAAATCATATTTTTGGGTTGCAAATTTAATCTTCTGGCTGGAAAATAATTCTTTTTGCTGAAAATTTAAATGTTTGGTTGAAAATTCATCTTTTTCAGTTGAAAATTCAACTACTTGGTTGAAAGTTGAACTATTTAGTTAGAAATTCATACTTTTCAAGATTGACCTCCTTGGTTGAAAATAGAACTATTCCATTTAAAAAAATTATTTTTTCGGGTTAAAAAATCATCTTTTGGAAGGAACTCTTTGCTTTAAAATCATTTCTTTTATGATTCACCTTTTTAGTTGAAAATTCATCTCTTTTGTGGAAAATGTAATTATTTTGTTAATTTGTTTGTTGAGAATTTATTTTTTCAACTTGCAATATAACTATTGCATTTTTGGTTAAAAATTGATATTTTTACAAAAAAATGGTTCTTTTTTAGTTGAAGATTGATGTTTTTTGTTCAAAATTCATCCTTTTTGGCTAAGATTGTAACTGCTTGGTTCTACATTAATCTGGTTTAGTTGAGGATTCGACAATTTGGTAGAAAATTAAACTATTGGGTTGAAAATAAACTTTTTTGTTAAAAATTAATATTTTTGGTTTAAATTGAACTAATTGGGTAGAAAATAAAATCATCTTTTCGCTTGTAAATTTTAATATTTGGTTAGAAATTCATTTCCTTTTGTTGAAAATTAAACTTCTTGGTTGAAAGTTGAACTAGTTTGTTAAAAATTCATATTTTTTCAAGATTCAACTCTTTGGTTTGAAATTTCATTTTTTTATTGACATTTTTGTTGTTGATAAAAATCAATTTTTCCTATCTGAAAATTTCACTATTCTATTTTTGGTTAGAAATTTATCCTTTATGATAAAGGATGTATTTACTACTTACTACTTACATTACTTTTAATTTTTTGATTTTTGGTTACCACCAATTAAAGAGAGGCCCCAAGAGCGGGAAGATTGTTTAGATTGAGTATTTTAGCATGACGTCATGGGAATGCATACCAGTTTTTGAAGAGAATATTCTAAACGTAAAAGTAAATCATAAAGTGTGTGGGTTAATAAAACATAGTTGGCATATCGTGATTATCGTTTGAACTAATTAACAACATTATTTCGCTGCTAGAAAACTTATTTCAGTAATTTGAAAAAAAATATTTTCGTTTTTATACGTGCAACTTTAGTTGAGACTGAACGAGGGGTTGATTATTCGAATTTTCGAAATTTGTCAAACCCCCGAAAATCTTGAAGATAATTGGAGTTCCTATAAATCTTAATCCTCTCTCCTTGAATTCTTAAGAAACGTAGACATTTCTTGAAATAAAATTTAATTTATTCCGTGTTATATAAATCTTTTGAAATCCCTTGAATAAAAATTGACTGAAAGTTATTGTCTGAAGTTCTCTAGAAACAACATTAGAATTCTTAGAAATCTTCGGAATGTCTTGAAGTCCTTGGAGATTCAATAAAATACTTTAAATCTGGTGAAATTCATTGAAATACCATAAAATTCCCGGAAATCTTGAAAATAGCTAGAAAATTTCCTTTCAATTCGACTTAATTTATTTGACAAAGCTCACGAGAAATCCTTTTGAATTTTCGGAAACTCTACAAAATTGTTTGAAATCCCTTGAAATATTTGGAAAACGTAAAAACCATTGACAGCATGTCAGTGTTTTTCAAATGTTTTTGTGATGCATGGCGTGATAAATATAACATTACCTTAAAATAGTATAATTAGCCAACTAAAAATCAATTGAATCAAAAAGCGACTCAAATATTTCTCGGAATAGTTAGTATTGTAGCATGACGTCATGGTCATGTTAGAAAAGATGGAAATGTTTTGTTGAAAATTAAACTATTTTGTTCAAAATTGAATTATGTTGTTGACAATTGAACTATTATGTTAAAAATTTATCTTCTTTGGTCGAAAATTCAACTCTCAATTTGGATTGAAAATTCATCTTTTATGGTAGAAAAGTCATATTTTTTGGCTGGGATAAATAAATTTGAAATTTCGTTCTCAACATCGAAAGCACGTGGAACGACGGTTAGTCACCGTCAAACGCGTTCAGCTAGCCCAGGTTTCACCAGATGACAGTCACACAGAAAAAACGGAAGATAAACTTTACATCGATTTCCGACGAAAGATTCTCTACAACAAAAATTAGCTTCACAGGATAAACTTTACACAAATATCGGTTAAACTTTCTTTTGTTTTTCCATGACAAACACATGTATTTCGAAAGGCGCGAAGTTGGCTGAACAAAACTTTATCGCTCTAAAAAATTTCCTGCAACAAATTTTGTTCTTAGTTTTATCTGTGCATTGACAGAAAAACTTTTTGACAGTCAAACACCTTTCCTTTTTCTTCATTAGCACTGTAAGAGAGCAGATAATTAGCCTAGGTCTGGCCTTTGCATTAGATTACGTATATGGAGTAGTGAGGTGTAACCAATCTCAAGGATTCCTAGACCAAAAAATTTGCAGATCAGTAAATCGTCAATTTAAAAAACTTGCAAATGAGAAGTTATTTTACTTGTTGGATGAACGAGAAAAGGTACAGCTGAGTATGGTGGAAAGAATTTATT
Source organism: Andricus quercusramuli (assembly GCA_932178445.1). Classification (NCBI taxonomy): domain Eukaryota; kingdom Metazoa; phylum Arthropoda; class Insecta; order Hymenoptera; family Cynipidae; genus Andricus; species Andricus quercusramuli. The sequence continues at coordinate 13,727 of CAKNXH010053032.1, forward strand.
TTTAATGAGAGAGGATTCTAGATTCCTCCTGGATTCTTTGTAATTGGGGCAATCCGATAATACATGATTGATGTCCCCATCAGAAAAGCTACAAAAAGCGGCAGTCGTCTCTCTCAATAAAGTTTGTCGTTGCCAAGCTTGCAGCCAGGTTATAGTAGTTAGCGCGCAGTCTAAATAAAATAACAATTGATCTTCTGTCCAGTTTGGATTTCTGAAACCAAGGTTTGCCAACTTTGTCTGGATTGGAAAAGTTTTTTAAATAGTATAAGCCGATATGTTTAAATTCCGAAGCCTAGTTCCAAACCTTCAAAGAATTGTTTTGACGCTGAGGAAGGACAACAGACCAGACATCGGTATGTGGAAGTTTCATATTTTGAAAAATGCCGTCTATTGTGGCAATCTCGGCAAGGTCAGCGTTTTCGTCGCCTGGAATGCCTCTATGCCCCTATGACCAGGGATCCACACCAGGACTATTTCAAGGCCATTACATTTAGCAGTGAGAAGAAGATTGCGAATTTTATGAGTAAGATAGGATGTAGAAGAACTAGCATTAAATTTTTTGGTAGCTTCCCAGACGCTTTTTGAATCAGAGAACATGAAAGAGAAGGGAAAACTGTTGTCCAATATACTTTGGATTGCATTTTCTGAAGTTTTTAATTTGAGTTCAAGCTCAAGCAAACCTTTGTCGTGGCAGTCGAAACCTGCTGAAAGTGGTGAACCCTGAGCTAGCCGCACAAGGTCGAGTTAAAAAGGCACGTGACTTGAAACGGCCAATGGGATAGACCAGCGGCCCCGCCGCAGGGCCTTCCAACACCATCTAGCACATTGAATTTTCTACCAAATAGCAATCAGCCCTTTTCAGGGCCTCTAAATTGATTTTACGAGGATTCTTGTTTCGTCTAAAAACATGATCTTCTCCCTATAGACGGGTGGGGCTAGGTCCCTGTCCAAAATCAGTTTTAATCGATTGTTTGATGCTCATGATAGATTGATAGATTCTGGTCTATCACACGCATCAAATTGATCGACTACCAAAGCTGCGCTCTGTGACACGAATGTCACAGAGCTCAAACACAGTATCCTGCCTAGCAGGAAGCAGCAGTGCCTGCAAAGGTGCATTCCCAAATATGGAAACAGACGACAACTTCTCTGTCGTTACCTCAAAAAGTAAAAAGCGGAAGCTAGCCAAATCGTCCATTAACGCCTCGGACAGCGTTAGCTGTAGCCAATCCTCGGCCACCTCAATCAAAGGAAGCAGTAGGACGTCAAGAACGTCAGTCGTGAGCATGGATCTGTCAAATTCAAAAGCAGCCCCTGGCACACAAAAAACCTAATTCAAAAATAGCTACAGGGCCGGGAAAAATACCCCCAATTAATGTTATCGTAGACGAAGCTAACCACCCCTTCACAGTTCTACACAAACTATTAAAAGATTCCACGCAATTTAAACCAATAGTATATAATCTTGGGTCCGATGTCTACTCCGTTCGAGTCTCTTACATCGAAGATTATAGAAAAATAATCTCAAATCTAGAGCAGCAAGGCTTTCAATACTACTTATACAAAAGTATTGACTCCCCACCCATAAAGCTAGTGATCAGAAATATCCCCATCGCGTTCCCGGAGGACTCAGTTCACACCGAACTTAAAGAGGAAGGGTTCGCAATTACGTCAGTTGCTCGCATGAGAAATCGATAGACTAAAAAAGCCTTACCAATGCTTCTGGTAACGGTACCGAATACCCCACAAGCTAAAGAGCTCCTCAATCTGCAATCTATTGCATTTATAAAAATAAAAGTCGAGCCCTACGTTAAACCAAAGGAAACCTCCCAGTGCTTCAAGTGCCAAAGGTTCCATCATGTCTCTGACGCGAGCCACGCCACTCCACGTTGTGTGAAGTGCGGTGGCGCGCACCAGAGTTCCTCATGCAAAAAAGATCCTGAATCGCCGGCCACTTGCGCTAACTGTGCTGGAGACCATCCTGCCAATTACAGAGGTTGTTCTGCTTTTAAAAAAGCTTCCAGGAAACCCATAATTAATAAATCTAGAACCACAAATTCGCGTAAAGATACTTTGCCTAATAAATCATCTGTACAGACCGCTCAAAAAGAAAAACATATACGGGAATTAACCCCACTAGCTAGTGCCCACCTACAGACCAAATTACCACTTTACAGTGCTGCAGTCGCCTCTACCTTAGAAGCACACACGATCAAAGCTCAAACTATGAAACCAACCAAAACACCGAAAATTGCTAGCACTCACGCTAAACCAGCTACCGCCAAGAAAACTCCTGGCCCACAAATTAAAATTATTCCCACTATCGTCTCCAATAATAATACACTCTCTCAGGATATAAAAATAAATCTTGCAAATCTATTAAAAAGAGCGACAACTCTAACCACTGATATTATGGGGGGGGGGGGGAAATCAACATCACCGAAGCTATAAATTCAACCGCCGAGATTATAAGTAATACACTTTCTCTTGCTATCAAAAATGGCCATCTTCAATAACGACACCCTAAAAATCCTTTTCTGGAATGCTCAGGGCATCCTTAAAAAAAGGCATGAATTAGCTACATACCTATACAAGAATAAAATCACCATCTGCTTGCTTAATGAAACTATACTTCGCGAATCCATACAAATCAATCTAGTTCGTGGCTACAAACTATACCGAAAGAACACTAACAGAGGCACCGCGATCTTAATTCAGGAAAATATTGACCACCACGAACCAATAATTCCTGGTCTTAAAGCCCTTGAAGCTACGGCTATACAAATAAAAATGCACGGGAAACCATATGCTGTCGTCTCGCTCTACCAAACTTCGTCTCGCGAATTTATAAAAAATTATTACAAAAAAGTATTTGAACTAGCGCCCTCGGTAATCGCTGCAGGCGACCTAAACGCCAAACATCTCGCCTGGAATAGCAGAACAACCAACAAAATTGGGAAAAAGTTATTTGATTTCATAAATGATAAGAATCTCTCAGTCTCAGCACCATACTCGCATACCTTTTTTCCCACACAATACAAATCACAAATCCGACCTTATTGACTTCGCAATTACCAAAAATAACTTCTATAACCATGGCACTCTCAATATTGATGAACTAGACTCAGACCACAGACCAGTTCTTCTAAGCCTTTTTACTAATTGTGAAAAAGCTCCGGTCGCGCCTCGCTTTAATTTTGCAAAAGCAAATTGGCAAACATTTAACTCGACCCTAGAAACTCACGTTAATTTTGAACCTTCACTAACAAATACTACACTCATTGACGACGCCATATCTAATCTCACCTCTAGCATAAAAACTGCCATTCACGCTTCAGTCCCTCAGACTACCATTAATAAATATGATCCACCTCTCAGCCCCGAGATTGAAGACCTTATCCAAACTCGTAATAAACTCAGCCAAACACATCAGAGAACTAAAAGTTGTATTCTTAAAAATATCATTAACCGTCTTCCGAAAACTATTGCAATCAAAATTCGAGAGCACCGATGTAGAAACTGGAATACAGAAGTCGGTAAACTTCAAATTAAAGATAACTCTATATATCGTATGACTAAAGCCCTAACGAAGCCGCGAACTAACATCCCCCCTCTCAAAAAACCGGATCAAACATTTGCGCTCTCTCCTACCGACAAAGCAAATCTCCTGGCAGTAAATTATGAAAGTAACTTCGCTCCACATGACGAGCTATCTGACCCTCAACACATTGTTGAATGTGAAAAAATTGTTTCAGACTTTCTAAAAATCCCAAGTACCGATAATTTCAAGAAAATAACCTATAAGGAACTAACAAAACAAATTAAAACTACCAAAAACAACAAAGCACCTGGTCCTGATTCAATTTCAAATTTAGTAATTAAAAAACTTCCGATCTCGTGTCTCACTCTCCTCGCCACTATCTTCAATGCTTGTATTCAAATATGCTACTTTCCTCATTCATGGAAAATAGCGCACATTTTAGTTCTTCAGAAAAAAGGCAAGGATTCATATCATCCAACCAGCTACAGGCCCATTAGTCTTCTTGATACAATGAGCCAAATTTTTGAAAAAATAATACTGACTCGCGTAAACTATCACCTCGAGGAAAACAGCATCATTAAACCGCAACAATACGGTTCTAGAAAATGTCACTCTAGGCAGCACATGATACTTGAGCTTACCGAAGCCATTAGCCTAAATTTCAATCGAAGAAAACATACTGGAGCTGTTTTCTTCGATGTAGAAAAAGCCTTTGATAGTGTCTGGCATAGAGGACTGTTCAGAAAACTAATAAATTACAATTTCCCTACATTTTCTACGTCAACGAGATCCCTGAGGTTCCCGAAGTTACAATTGGATTGTATGCAGACGACATCGTACTATTTACTTCTTCTTAAACAGTTCCGAAAATCTTAAGATTACTTAACAAAGTTCTTGAAATCATTGTGGCATGGGCTAAGCTTTGGAGAATAAAAATTAATCTAGCAAAGTCAAAATCAATTCTTTTCTCAGTCAGAAAGCCTGCTAAAATAGATCCACCAAAAATGTTTAATGAACTAATAGAATGGAAAAATTCCGTAAAATACCTAGGGGTAAACTTCATAAACGTCCTAATTGGAAGTAGCATATCCATGAACCTAAAGGGAAAGCTCTCGGGGTAATCTCGCGTTCAAATCCTATCATTAATAGACACTCGAGTCTGAAATCTGGTTATGGTATCCTGCTTCAGAAAATGTTTCTTCGACCAATCATAACCTATGCCTCTACAATTTGGGGAAGTGCGTCTAAAAGTAACATCAATCACATCCCGATCATACAAAATAAATTCCTCAGATTTATCACAAAAACATCTAGATGTACCAAGAACTCTGTACTCCACAGAGAATTTCAGTTACCTTACATTTCAGAGTATAGTAGTGGAACCGCCACTAAATTCTATGAATCTACATCATTATCACCTTTTGAACATATCTGCTCTCTAGGGAAATATAATTTTGATCCGCTTCGCAAGCCCGCGATGCCAAATACTTCCTCATGAAATGTCTATCACACGGAGAAAAATGGATGGTCAAAGTTAGAAAGTCAAAATTTAGAGAGCCAGTCAGTCCTTCTATATGGTCGAACGGTCCTTCCATAAATTTTTCGACATAGTTAGAAGGACTCTTATTTTATGGCCAGTCTGATGGTTATAAGAACATCAGATTCAATATCGGGGATAACTAAGGTATCCCTTTCGGAATGGTCCATGCGCGCATCTTTTTTTCACTCATTTCGACCATCCACGAAGGAATAGATAAACCATCGCATATGCTCGATTGCTCGACGTTTGCGCGTCAATCATGCGCGTGAAAATTTGTAGGTTACCGGGTATCGGTAATTGGTGTTTGGTGCCAATTTGCATAACGGACGCGTGGACCGTGTGGTGCTGATCCATCTGATAAGCAATTTTTATAGTATTCCTAGTATGTAGTTCTAGTGTTGTGATTTCGATGTTGCTAGTGTTATTCCCTAGTATTGTGAATTCAAACGATCGAATTCTGTAAGTATCTGCTTTACATAAGTATTTGACATTATTCGAGACAGTTAATACTGATATTTTTTAGGTTATTATACAAGTTTAAAGTCAATTATTATTATTCAAGAAATCACTGATAATTCTAGCATTAATTAATGCAGTTCAAACTCGATTTATAATTATTAATTTAAAAATAAAACTTATCTTCCAGTTGTCACATACTTCCAAATTTGAATGCATGCAAGGATAGATGGTCTGGGTCGTCGTATGTAAAGCTCATGGAGAGCTGGAAATGTGGGCAAAATGTCATCCAAATATTCAGAGGTAATTATCATTAATTACATTTCTTATGATAAAAATAATTTATTATACTCGTTCGTTGAAAGTAGAGCTTCTTACAAATTCATTTTTTTGGTAGAAGGTTCATAATTTTAGTAGAAAATTTATATCACATTTAGTTAAAATTTCATATTTTTTCGTTGAAAATTCTATATTTAATCTAGGAAATTCGTCTGCTTGTATTTGAAGTTTAAAAATTTGGTTGTCCTTTCTTACTACAAAATCATTTTTTTAATGAAAAGTCAATTTCTTCAAATGAAAATTTACCTGTTTTATTTATGGTTAAATATTCTTTTTTTTATATTGTAGAGCTTCACCTATTTTATTGAAAATTAATGTATTTTGTTTAAAATTCGTCTCTTTTTGTTGTAGAAAATTAATCTCAATTGAAGAGTCAACTATTTGGATAAAAATATGTGTATTTTGTCGAAAATTTATTTCTGGGATTTTTGTTTTGAAAATTCAACTTTTTTGTAAAATATTTTCATAATTTTAGTCGATAATTTATATGTTTAATTGGAAAATGAACTTTTTATAATTTCCCTTTTTTGGAGTACAAAATTATTTCTTAAACTCAAAAATTCAACTATTTCGATGAAAATTCATCAGTTTTGTTGAAAAAATTTGATTTTTTTATCGAAAGTAAAACTATTTAGTTGTAAAAGAAACTGTTTCATTAAAATTATTATTTTTTGTTGAGGTTTAATCTATTTTATTTGAAAATTCGATCAAATAGTTGAAAATTACCTTACTTCTTGAAAATTTATCTCTTTTGATTGCAAGTTCAAGTATATGGTTTTTAATTCAACTGTTTGATCGGAAATTATTTTTCATGAAATTCTACTATTTAGTTGAAAAAAAATCTTTTTTGTTAAAAATGATCATTTTATTAGAATTTTTAGTTTTTTTTGTGCTTGAAAATGCAACTATTTAGTTGTGGTTTAATCATTTTGGTTTGAATATTTGACCATTTGGTTGGAAATTCATTTTGCAGTTTGTAATTCAACTATTTGGCGAAAACTTCAATAACATTTTTAAAAATTTATCTCTTTTGCTTGAAACTTTTCAGCTATTTGCTTGCAAATGCAACTGGTTAAAATTATTATTATATTAATTCAATAAATTGATTGGAAATTAATCTTTCAGGTTAAAAATTCACCTGTACCGACATAGAAAGCACTTCACAGGATGAAGTTGCAGGCGACCTGTGTATGTCCTAGAGTCGTTTTTGAAGTAAGTTTTAAGGATGTTACAATTGTTACACATGTTCTGTTCTTGAAATTATATTTGATAGTCCTGAAATAAAAAGTGGCCTGGCGGTGATTCCCATAAACTACGTTGCAAGTTTGAGGAGGGGGCGGGGGGGGGGGCTAAAAACTGAAAACCAATAAGAAAATCCAACTTCTTGGGTAAAAGTTATTAGTTTTTTATTGAAAAGGCTACTATTATAGTTTTGGTTCTGAATTATTACGATTGATTAAAAATTATATTATTTTGTTGAAAATGCAACTACATTGTTGAGAAGTCATCCTTTTTTTATCAAAAATTCAACTACTTTGTTAAAAATTCAATTTGTTAGTTGAAGGTTCATTTCATTCGTTGAAAATTTAACTATTCTGATGAAAATTCGTTTCATGTTTGGTTGAAAATAAATCTTTTAAACTGACAGTTAAACTGTTTCATTTTTGATTAAAAATTTCTTTATTTCAGGTAAAAATTAAACTATTTGGTTAAAAATTAATCTTTTTTAGTTGAAAGTTCAACTTTTTGGTTAAAAATTCGAGTATTTCATTTCAAATGAACTTTTATGCATGGTAAGCATTATACTGCTTTGTAGAAAATTCATCTTTTTGCCTTGAAAATTAAAGTATTTGTTTGAAAATTTAATTTTTTAGTTGAACAATCATTTTTTTGTGTTGAAAATTCAACTTTTTGTAGATAATTTGTCTTTTTGACCGAGAATTCATCTTTTCAGTTGAAAATTGAATAACCTTGTTGAAAAATCATTTCTATTGTTAATTTTGTTTTATCGGAAAATTGTGCTATCTTATGTTTGGTTAAAACTTTATTCTGTATATTGAATAAGTTGAAAAATCTTATTTTTTATAGACAATTGATTTTGTGGGTCCAAAATTCAACTTTTTGGT
>CAKNXH010053035.1:0-15413 GCA_932178445.1 Andricus quercusramuli
TTTCAGCATTAATGCCTACTTACGGTTAGTACTTGGATGGGTGACCGTTCGGGAATGCTGCGTGCTGTTGGCCCGTCGTGGGTGTGGTGAACCCACACTTGTAGTTATTTACTTCAAGAAACTATCCACCTAGAAACACTACCCGAATCGGGTAGTGTCACGCCTACCCCGAAAGGGAAATGGCTTAATGGTATACCTACGCACTTCGCCGCGGGAATATTTATCATCTATTTTCTCGAAAACTATCAGTCGTAGGGTAAAAATATATTCAACATAAAATATGTATTTTCGGGAGATCTACAACTTTTTTTTTGAAACTTTTTTGTAAATTTTTTTTATTTACTGAAATAAACGGAAAAACATGAAATTTTTATAGTTTTTTGGGGGTTTGACCTTGAAAATCAAATTTGCGGGTATTTTCACTATCATATTCGTGATCAGCGCGTCAAAATACATAGGTATACGGAGTTTCAAATTAATCGGAGGTAAGCGCTTTTCGGAACTTTATCCAAGATTTCTAAAGAAATCAGCAAATCAAGCTTTCTTCGATCGTCTTTTTATATTCAGAATATTCAGAATTCTAAATGGATCGTAAGACCGAAAAAAATAGAAAACTTTGTTTTCTCTCATATTGAAATATTTGGTTAAAAATGTATCTAATTTGTTAAAAATTCGTCCTTTTTTGTAGAAAAATAATCTTCTTGCTTTCAAATTCGACAATTTGAATGAAATTTTTTTTTTCTTTATTGACTACAAAATATTTTTTGGTTGAAAACTCAACTCCTGTTGAAAAGTGGTGCTTTTGGATCAAAGATTCAACTGTTTTATAGAAAATTTGAATTTCATCTGGAAAATTCAATAGTTTGGTAAAGAATTCAACTAATTGGTCGAATTTTGAACTAATTTGTTAAAAATTCATTCTTTAGTTAAAAGTTCATCATTTCAGGAAAAGCTTTTTTTGTTTGTTAAAAACTACGTTTTTTAACTAAAAATTTTAAGTTTGGTTGGAAATTAACTTTTTAATTATTAATTGATATTTTCGTGTTGAAAAATGAACAGCATTGTAGAAAATTTTTCTTTAAGGCTTCAAAATAAAAAATTGTTGGAGAAAATTCAGTTTTTCAATTGAAAATTAATTTTTTGAAACGAAAATGAAACTATTCAATTTTTTGTTAAAAACTGATGTTCCTAATTCAACAATTCAGCTATTTTCTTTCAAAATTATCTTATTTGTTGAAAATTTTAAATTTTTAAAAAAAATTCTTGCTTCTCGTGAGTTAGGATTTTTGGAATTTCGTATCTTTTTTGCGATTTTGGACCGTTATAAACACCACGAAAAAATCTATTTCCCATGAATAAAAAATAATAACATATTTCTTTGGTTCAAGCTGACTGCATTTCAGGTTCGAATCAATCCAAAAAACATGTTTTTGTATATTCTCAAAAAATTCAAAAAAACATATGGAACAGCACCTATATAAATTCATTTGAATAAGGCAAATTTTTTTTGATGAAAAAAAAATTTATTATAAATTTAATAAAGAGAACAGGAGATTTTAACCGATTTCAAATTTTTTTCTTTACTTGTTTTGGATGTCGACCCACAAATTGTTATCCCTCAGCTCAAACGATTCGATTAATTTTAGCAATTTACTTCGTTCCACTGAAGAGTTGAGTTTTAAATTTACATTGAGAGTATTAATTATAGTGAGGATAAAATGAAAAAGCTTGGAAAGAAATATGTATGAGAACGATGTTAAACATATCAAAAGTTTGTATTTAACAAATTTTATTTTTTCTCTGACTTTCTTATATCACTCTGGAAAGTTTTCCAACGATCTATGTATATTCAATTTTCAAAAATAAATCTTAATGGCAGAAATCATTGAAAAATCTTTGAAAATTATCTAGAAATGTAAAACTTCTTACAAAAAGATTGTTTCTTTTTTTCGACATATGAAAATAAATATTTAATCTTTCCCATATTTTCCCCTTTTTCGTGAGAAAACCACCCGTTTCCCCTTTTTTGAGCTCCTTTTGGGATGTGATCCCTGTAATTTTATAATTTGAAAATCAAAATAACTAAGATGATCATTTATAAAATAGTATATTATGTGCCTAGAAGTGAAACATTTTTTTTTATCCTCGCGTGTTTGCAATACGCAGGCTCTCATAGAAAGACTGTTTGACTTTTTTAAACAAAGTAGTTCAATTTTAAACAAAAAAGATAAATTTTCCACCAAAAAGTTTAATTACCAACAAAATAATTAATTTTTAACGAAATAGTTTCATTTCCTACTATAATAATTGAACTTTTCAACAACAAAATAATTTTCAACTAAAATTACTAATCTTTAACCAAACAACTGAATTCTCAACAAAGTAGTTCAACTTTCAACCAAGTTCTTATATTTTTAATAAGAAAATACGAATTTTCAGCAATATAGCTAAACTTTCCACTGAAGTATTTGAATTTTCAATGAAAGACCTCATTTATTTCCACCAACAAACATTTTAATTTGAAATCAAACAGTTTTATCCAATCAAAAGATGAATTTTGAAGAAAATGGCTGAATCGTCAAGGAAATAAAATTAATTTTCTACCAAAAAAGAGAGAATTTTTACCAACAAATCAATTTTGAATCGAAAAAAGAAAATTTTAAACCAAAAAAGAAGAAAAATTCCTATAAATTGTTGAATTTTCAAACCAAAAAAACGAATTTTCAACAAAAAAGTTATTCTTCGACCAAATACTTCAACTTTCTACCGGAATAGTTAAATTTTTAACAAAACACATCAATTTTAAACTAAATGGTTAATTCTTCATACCGAAAATATTAATTTTTACCAAAAATGGTAATTTTCAGCTATATAGTTAAATTTTCTACGAAAAAAAAAACGAATTTGAAATGAAAGTTAGATTTGAAACCAAAAAGATGAATCTTTAACTAATGAGTTTAATTTAAAAAAAAAAAGTTCATTTTCAACCAAATAGTTGAACTCTCTACAAAAATAAATTAGTATTCTCAACCAAGTAGCTACATTTTCAACAGAAATAGATGAATGCTTAACGAACTCACAACTCACCCATTGTTCTCTCTTAATAAGAGATATACAAAAAACCTTAAAAGTTTATGATTAAACCAGTTTTAATATGATTGGGACGTACTTGTAATGTTGAATCTTCTTTGTTTTTGGACTTTTGATTCAATTAATGAGCTAATACATAAATTGTTGAATCGTGGCGACCATCAGACGCAATTAGACGTCCAGCGTTTAACAACTAAAATGGTGGATCGGAAGCGAGGATTAAACCGCTCACAATTCGGCTCCCAAATCGCACTGCGCATGCGTTGCACCAGCAGTCTCACTGAATGTTGATAGCGCGCTTATTTGAAATGATAAAATATGCAAATCAATTTTTTACGATGTAATTATTATAATATTATGAGTATAATTATTTTTTAATAATAACAAAGTGCAAAAAATATTATGAATTATTTAGAATTAAAACTTGTAAAGAAAAGTCTTCCTTCTTTTGAATTTAAAATCAATACATCATTTGTAAAGAGTAAAATCAAATAATTAATTTACCTTTTACTCCAAAAGTCTCTTTTTTGATCTGAAAATTAATTTCCTAAATTCTAACCTGATCATTTATCATGCGAAATTGATTTACACATTTGATAATTTCCACACAAAAAAACATATACAGTGAAAAACACGCTTAAATTTAAAATTTTTTTTTTAAAAAAAAAAAAAACAATTATTCTACTAGTTATGTGAATTTCAACGCAGTATAAGCTCCAATTAACTTAACATAAAAATGAAATCAAGATAAATTTGTAGCATTGAGCATGTGAAATATTCATCATCGAAGAAGCTACAAACTGAAATTCATGTTAGAATAGATTTCAATTATCATCGTCTACAATCCTTTTTTTTCATATTTTGAATCTAGTTTTTTCCTAAATTTTCACTGTATTCGATGTAAATTCCATATGTAACACTCAGTTTTCGATTAATCTTTGTTTTTTGCATCCACTAATTGTTCTCAACTATGCAAAAGAATAGTAAGATCCATTTTAGAAACAAATTGAAATACACTTGAAAATTGTAATCAGTTTCACGAATTCGCGATAATAGTCAGAACCCAATGTCAGAACCAAATAAAGTCTGGACGTCGGGGAAAATATGCCAGCCAATAATCTCACTGCGGTAGAGCAGACGGGCTTAGCTATTGGCTGAGCTTATCTTAATAGTGATTGGTGAAGAATATGTTTGTGATTAACTGTACATGTCATATTTGTTTTTAAGACTATGCGATTAATTTTTTTAATTTTTTATAAGTTTTAAGACTAGGTTAAAAATGGTTTAACTAAGGGATGAATTTTCACTTACAATCAATAGAATCGCACTACATTTCCAATTATCAATTGACAAATGGTTTCAAATCATGGTGATTTGAAGATGGGTTAGACCTAAAACCTATTGCCTGTTAACAATTCGAAAATAAGTGAACCTTAACGAGTAAAAAGAAATATGAATTATTTTGGAAATAATAGTTGTTATTATTGAAGAATTTTTTGCCCTCTTACCTTATTTCTGCAACTTACTTTATATCCATAACATATTTCAACTTACATAAACACTTTGCTTTTCCCCAAAATTTTACGCCTAATAAATAATAATATTGTTTGTGTTTTCTTTACCGACATATTCTGTAAATCGCGAAATTACCAACCCGACTTTGCAAGCGGTTGGCTTGTGAATGCGCCTTTATGTTGTTCTTTTCAACTGCGCTCTAAACGAACCCTTTCGGGTCTCTGCAGGTACCTATTGGAGCTCAAGTTCGAAAGGATACCAACTTTCATTTGAGCCGCAACTTTAGTGAACCCCCAGTTTTTTCTGTGAAAAAGGAGGGGGCTTCCGAGTCTCAAAATACGAATTTGGGTTCAAAATTAAAAAAGCGAATAAAACTGTGGAAGTTATTGGATTTTCATTAAAGTCGATACGAGGGGGATTTTCAAGTCACGAAAAAATTTTAAAAGGAAACCTGAATTTCGAAATATTTACCAAATTAGTGAGTCTTTGTGAAAGTCAGTAAGAGAAGGTTTTCTAGAATAATAAAACACACCAAATTTTATGATATTATCAAACTTGAAAATTCCCTATAAAAGCAGATTCCGCAAATGAAACTGCTGACAGAAAATTATAAAATTTCCGAATCTTGAAAATTGAAAAATGTTCGAAACATAAAAAGAATAATAATAAATAATGAATACAACGATCACATTCGTTCAATAAAAATTGTTTTATTTAATGCATTATTTTATATTTAATTTTTTATCAATTGGAAGAAATGCAATGTGAGAAATATTTGTTTCGTATTCTCTTGATACAAGGTAATTCAGATTCACTGATAATAAATTTTCATGAATAAACGCCACATTCTAGAAAAGAGCATCGAATTTTCAGAAAACGAAGGAGATATTATTTTTTATGACCTCCTTTTTATTATTTATTATTTTCAATTGGTTCAATTTATTCAATAATTGTGATCATAATAATTAATATAATAAAATATTATATCATATATATATATAATTTATATGTCAATACAAAAATTGTAAGTAGTTACATTATTTAAATTACTTCCAACTTAGATAAATACGACTTGAAGCAGAAAATACTTAATTTTTTTTTATGAAAAATAATAATTTGCATTTTTCTAGAAAGTCGAGACAAGATAGAATAAAGACAAAAGAGGAAAGTTGTTCCTTTCAAAACTCTAAAAACAAGTCTCTTGGCAATTTCTTCTATCTTGCGTTTCTTTCCAAACTGAGAAAATCATATTACTTCATTTGAAAAAGTAAAGAAAATTAGTTTTCAACTGTGTATCTGAATGACTAACAGAAATCATGAATTTCCTAAAAAAAAAACACAAATTTGTAACAAAATAGTTTAATTTTCAACTGAAATGAATGCTAGACAAAAAATTATAAGTTCAGACAAAATACATCACTTTCTGCCAAATAGTTCAATTTGCTAACAAAAAAAATGAATTTCTAATGAAAATGGTGACCCTTCAAAGAAAAAAGGACATTTTTAAGATTGTAGTTCAATTTTCAATAAAAAAGATGAATTTTCTAACAAAAAAAATAACTTCTAACTACAGAGTTGAATTTCCAACCAAATAGTTTAATATTCAACCAAGAAAATAAATTTTCAACGCGGGAAATTAGTTTCCTACAAAAAAGTTGACTTTGAACAACAACAAAAAAACTATTTTTCAACAATAATATAACGACTTTTCAACAAAATAGTTGAATATATAAACAAAGAAATGACTTTTCTACGAGAATGATTAATCTTAAATCATAAAAGTACACTTTTAACATAGTGGTTGAACTGAATCGCAATAACAATTTTCATAATTTTTAATAACACTTTGTACAAAAAAATATCTCAATCTGCCATGTTCCTGTGGCAGAATATTACGAACATATTACAGACAGAATTAGTCTAAAATTTATCTATATAATTGTTTGTAAATATTTGTGAACACAAAAACTGATATGTATCATTTAAAAAATAAGGTAATAGTTCTGTAAAAATTGGACATGAAACATGAAATAAGAATTTTTTCAGTAGTTATTAACATATAAAAAATTCCGGCAACTATGAAATTCCAGAATTGCTACATTAGAGAATAATGAAATTCACCAATATTTATATTACCGAATTTAAAAATTCCACGCCATAGAAATTTCTGAAAAAAATTGCAGACGAAGGATCATTTTTGAATGATGAAATTCCCGATTCTGAACAATCAAAAAATTCTTGAATTATAAAAGAAAAATAATAAATGAAATAAAATACTTTTTGTGTAATTTGCTGTTGGAATAAAATGTTAGAAATTAAACAAAATTTAAATGGTAAAATCAAATGTTTGAATACGCGTGCGACTTGCAGTATGAGTCGTAGGCAAGCAGAAGCACCATTTTTACTCCATGCTACATATGATATTTTTTATAACACAGACGAATTCTAATTTGAGTATTTTTGAAAATTTTGGTAAGTTTATTAATTTTCGAAATTCCTGGGAATATTTGGAAGTTTTTGAAATGTTCAGTGATTTTTGAAAATTCTGATTACTTTAGAAATTTGCAGTGATTTGTGAAATTGTTGATCAATTAGGACATTTCAGGTAATTTGGGAAGCTTTGGTAATATTGGAAATGTTTTTAAATTTCTGTTGATTTTTGAAATTTTGCCAATTTCTGATAATTTGTGGAAATTTGCGGTTCTATATGATGAGCTTGAATAATTTTATTATAAAAATTCATCGTCATTAAAATTTTGTTTAACTTCATTCACTAAAATGCAATAGTTAACGAAAGAGTTGAATTTGCAACCAACAAATATTCATTTTACGATCAAAAATGAAAAAGTTAAAATTTTGAGTTCAAGAAGGAATTTTCAACGTTATTGTTTAACGTTTAATTAAAAATGAAAAGATTTCGAAGAATTTAAAAAACTTAGATTCTTGAAGATTTTGAACTTTACTTTAACATTTTTCAACGTTAGAACCTTTTTAAGAAATTTGAAAGATTTCAAGAGAATGTCATGTCTTCAAATTGCTAGAAAAATTTAAAATAATTTTTTATTTTGATAAATTAATTTCATGAGTTTATTTGAAAAAATTTAGATATATTTCCGAAGATCTTTGTATTTGAAAAAAATATGCAAGCGATTTTAATACAATTATTTAGTGCTGAAAGAAAAAAAAAAGAATAATTCGAGTCTGTTTAAGAGATATTGAGGAATTCAAAATATTTTGAACTGATTACAACTATTTATAAGCTTTAAAAAACTTCCGAAAATTTATCAGATATTTTTTGTATATATTCTTTTGAATTTTTTAAAGAATCTTCGCTAAATTATATTTTCAAAGACATAAAAACACATTAACGAAGAAGATATATTTTATTTCGAAATTTTCATTTTGTAGATATGAAAAATTATTTTTGCGCTGAAATTATAATTTTGGTGTGATTTTTTTTTCAAATGAGGATTCTGTTTTTCAATTAGATTTTCCAACTAATCATCGCTAATATAGTCGGTCTTATGGTCAATCTGATGCCAGAATTAAAATTTAAAAAAAAAAACCTTTAAAAAACAGAATTATTTTTCAACAATAAATCCTCAAGGTTTTGAACAACATTACAAAGCTTCCTCTATGAGAAAGCAAAAATTAAGGAATTTCGAAGTCTCATAAATTATGCCACCATTGAAATACGAGTTTCACAAAAATGAAAATAAAGTAGTTATTGTCATACCTGAGTCAAAAAAACATAAATTTTGCAAATGATATCGAATGAATAATTTCTTCAATGCAAAGAATGGAAAAAATGTCACTTGAAAAACAAAGTTCAAGAAAATATTTCTTTCATTTAAATATGATTTTTCTCTTGTTTCAGAAGCAAAATGTCTCCACAAAATAATTGAATTTTTAACCAAAAACATTTATTTTCTACCTAAAAAGTCGACTTTTCAGCAAAATACTTGAACTTTCAAGAATATAGTTGAATTTTCAAGAAAAACGTTGAATTTTCAACCCAGGTAATTTTTTAATTATAATAATGAATCATCAACTTGAAAAATTTAATTTCCAATAAAGAAGATGATTTTTCAAAAGGTGACATTAATTTCCTACAAATAATTTGAACTTGCAACAAGAAAAAGAAATTACTTTTTAACCAGATAATTTAATTTCCTACCGAAAAGATAAATCTTTAATTAAAATGATGAATCTTCAAGAAAAAAAAAATGATTTCCAACGAAGTAGTTGATTTTTTGACAAAAACCAGAAGCCTTATACGGTACGGAAGGAAACACCAACGAATTTCTACGAAAGTATTTGAATTTTTAGCCCTTGAAATTTTCATGAAGAAAGATGAATATTTAACCAGGAAAGAACGAATTTTCAATGAACTAATTTGACTAGAAAACGTGAATGTGCAGCCAAAAAGATCTTATAGGTTTAAAAGCAAACAATTGTGATAAGAAATGTTATATTTTTAATTTCAACAAAAAATTATATGTTTGACAAAAAAATCAATTTTTTAACAAAAAATAAAACAATCAAAATAAAAAATGTGCGAAATTTCACATTCTAGTTGAAAACATGTTATTGAGTACAAGTTTGAGGTCCGGTAAACATAACCTTGATAAGAAAGAATGCGTTTCATGCGCGTCTTTGATAAACCCACTTTAAGTAGAGACAAGGTAACTGTGTCAAAAATTCCATTAGGGTGTCCCAGTATTCAAAAGACATGTTTGTATTTTGGAATTCTAACAAAAATGGCGTCAAAAATGATTATAAAAAAATTAGCTCTACTTAATAATTACCGAGTAATGAAAAATTACAGATTAACTTCACATGTCAACGAGAACAAGAATTGAAAAATATATTTTCCGCAATCAACCAAATTACAGAACATTCTTATGAATTCTGTAGAATTCTGTAGAATTCTTATGAGTTCTGTAGAATTCTCTTGAATTCTGTAGAATTTCCGAGAACTCAGAAGAATTCTGCTCTTTTGTGAAGAATTCTTCGGAATTCTGTAGAATTTTCTTAAAATCTCCAAAATTCTCTCTAATTCTGTGCCTCTTTTGTTGTCAGCAGAATTCTCTTGAATTTCGTATTATTCTCATGAATTCCGTAGAATTTCTTTGCATTAATCATGATTCTCTGGAAGTCTGTGAAAATATCTCTTCAATTCTGTAGAATTCTCTTGAACACTTTTGAACTCATTGAAAAATATTTAACACTCCTGGACTCACTGGAATGAGCTTCGATTTATTTTGAATTGATTAGTCCTTCCAACTTTTATTATTGTAAACGTTACAAAAATTTTACAAAAGTTACTTGTTGCGAGTTCATTTCAAAGTGCAAAAATAGGCCAGCAAAAATATCTCTGATGACGTACATGCAGAGATGATTTTATTGCTTGGAATGAGGTTTCTTTATTTAGGGAATATAATTAAAGACGTCATTAAACTCATTCGACCACGGTGTTCTGCCTGGATAAAAATGATGCTGCATAATAATTACCTAGTAATTTTTCATACATATGTGCACAAATTAGGCAAACAAACCCCTGATGAAAATGTTCTGACGATGCCCTTGCCAATATAAATTATTTTACTTAAATAACTTTTTAATGATCAACAAACTCAATAATAACACCAGCACACAAAAAAAAACGCTTTTCTGTTCTACAGATGCGACACATATATTCCCATGTATTCTGACCCGCTGAGCACGAATCCGTGGTCCGTTTGACCCCAGCTCATCTGGGTCAAGGGCATTTGAAGGTCAAACGGACAGAAAAGTCATTTGGATGAAGATAACTACCATAATTTATGTTTTTTGGGTCGCTGAATCCGAATCCGGGGTCCATTTGGACTCAGCGAGTCAAGGTCAAGGTCATTTCAAGTTCAGTTTCGTTCATTCCACTAAAAACAAATTTCTCACTGCAAATTCTGAAAGAATGGAAGATTTTACGTCCAGATATGTATGTTATTATTTTTTGTGACGACCTGTTAAGTTAATTTTATTTAAATATATAGATGATTCATATGGGTAAATGGTAAATGGGCTACATGGGACTAGACTACCATACTCATATATTGTGGGGGTCGCTAAGTCTGAATCCGAGGCCCGCTTGATCCCACGGTGCCAAGGTGAAGGTCATATCAAGGTCATATCAAAGTTAGATCGAAAGAAAAATGTGTTTGTTACCGATCCAAAATTTGACTTCTACATGTGGGTAAACTTTCCCTGGCGTCTCGATATTTTTCTGCTTTTACCCACGCTTGTAAGGAACTTTTGACAGTGGTGACAACTTTTATGAGAACAAAAGACAGTTTCTGTACGAAGTTACCTGCAACAACATTTACCCGAAGTTTTTTCTGTGCTCCACGTGGTGACGGCGGAAAACGGATTTTTTTCTTGCTTTTCATTTTTCGGCTAAGCCCTGTGGTGAAGGCATTGTGCCGTCATGGCTGGCACGACAGAAAGTACGATGCAGGGTATTGGACGCCCAGTATCGGCGATTGGTCAGGGTGAGGAAACGGGCCCGCAATCGTCGTCATCCAGCTACCGCCACCCTTTATTGGTTGGCGATTCAACTGATAAAGAATATAAAGCTACAACAAGTAATCATGTTTTTACCAGCCATGACTGCAACAGCGATAAAAATGTTTTTTGCTACATTTGTGGAAAGTATGAAGTCATCACTTGCCGTAGGTCAATGAATGAGCAATGCAGAGACATATATCGTCAATGTTATGAAAGAGAAATTTCCCTTCAAAATGAAACATTTGCTCCAGATAGCATTTGCAGTGCTTGTTACACTATGCTTTTACGTTGGAATAAAGTAAAAAACAATAAAATGTTAAAATACTACTCACCGGTAATATGGTCAATACCTCAATCAGAAAAAGACTGTTATTTTTGCAACACAAAGGTTAAAGGATTCAACGTTAAAAACAAATCAAGAATATCTTATGCAATAGTGTCTTCTGTCATAACTGCAAAGTTTAATCAAGAGTCTGCTATCGAAAATATGGATACGAGCTCAATGATAAATGAAGCTTCGACAAATAAAGAGACAGATAGAGAGGTTATATTAGACGGTGAAGAAGAATCTGATGATTGCTCATACGAAGACCATGAAAATGAAGAATATGTGCCAAAATTGCGGGGAAAGCAAAAAAATGAATCTATAAGACTATTCAACCAAGATAGTTTAAACGATTTCATCAGGAGCATGGGTCTTCCTAAAGATGCTTCTGAATATATGGCAGCTGAGTTAAAGAGCCGTCGAATGGTAGAACAGGGGACGAAGTCATCTTTCTACAGGAATCGAGAAAAGAAGTTCCGTCAGTACTTCAATAAAGATGAAGAAGGTATGTTGGTATATTACAGAGACGTTAACGGTTTGATGAATGAACTAAAAAAGAATGTTTACGTTCCAGAAGAATGGAGATTGTTTATAGACTCGTCAAAACAAAGTCTTAGGGCAGTGCTGCTTAACAATGGAAATGAGTACGCAAGTCTACTAATAGCGCATTCAACAAAATTAACAGAAAGTTACGAAAGCGTCCAATATGTATTGGAGAAAATTGAATATGACAAACATAAGTGGCAAGTTTGTGGTGATTTGAAAATCATAACCATTCTCCTTGATCAACAATCAGGATATACAAAGTATCCCTGCTTTTTGTGTTTGTGGGATAGCAGGGATCGCACGAATCATTACAAGAAGAAGGTTTGGCCAATAAGAGAACAACTTGAACCTGGAAATCATAATGTACTTCAACAACCTTTAATTGATCCATCAAAAGTATTGCTCCCGCCTCTGCACATTAAACTTGGACTTATGAAACAATTCGTCAAAGTTTTGAATAAAGAAGGAACATGTTTTCAGTACTTGACAAATGAATTTCCTCGATTAAGTGATGCTAAATTGAAAGAAGGAGTATTTGATGGACCTCAGATCCGTAAAATGTTTTACGACGAAAATTTCATCAAGACAATGACAGGCTTAGAAAAAGCTGCTTGGCTCAGTTTTCGAGATGTTGCTCAAAACTTCTTAGGAAATTACAGAAGTAATGACTACAAAGCAATCGCAGCAAATATGGTGAGGAACTATCGACGCTTGGGATGTTTGATGAATCTCAAACTTCATTTCATGGACTCTCATATTAGCTATTTCCCTGAGAACTTAGGCGATTACAGCGAAGAGCAAGGGGAGCGTTTCCATCAAGATCTAAAAGACGCTGAACTTCGATGGCAAGGAAAATGGGACGTGAATATGTTGGCTGACTACTGCTGGCTGCTAAAGAGAGATCAAGTACCTGGCGATGAAGATGGTGATAGTTCGAAGAGAACTAGAAATCCACTGCATAGATCCTTTGACAATAAAAGAGAACGTTATAGGCGAAAGAAAGAATAAACGCTATTCCAAAATGCCATACCGTAACTCTCGTTTAGTCCTGATTCGTTGGGTTAAAGGAGATTCAGATTCGAATTCAGCTACCCTTAAAACATGTAAAAGTCAAATTTTGGAACAGTGACACATTTGCCCTGGGGTCAAACGGGCCTCGGATTCAGACTTAGCGACCCCCACAACATATTAGTATGGTAGTCTAGTCCAATGTAGCCCATTTACCATTTACCCATACAAATCATCTATATATTTAAATGAAATGACCTTAACATGACCTTAGTGGTCGTCCTAAAAATATAAAAACATACATATCTGGACGTAAAATCTTCCGTTCTTTCATAATCTGCAGTCAGAAATTTGTTTTCAAAGAAATGAACGAAATTGACCTTGAAATTACCTTGACTTCGACTCGCTGAGTTCAAATGGACCCCGGATTCGGATTCAGCGACCCAAAAAACATGAACTATAGTAGTTATCTTCACACAAAATACTTTTATGTCCATTTGACCTTCAAATGCCCTTGACCCAGATGTGCTGGGGTCAAACGGACCACGATTCGTGCTCAGCGGGTCAAAATACATGAAAATATATGTGTCGCATCTGTAGAACAGAAAAGTGTTTTTTTTTGTGTGCCGGTGTAATTAGTGTTGTCAAGCTTAGGCTACCACTGCTCTATCTCAAATGAAAGTTTCATAAAAAATATATCCTGGCAATATATGATACCTAATTACTCAAATGAGGACTGATTCATTTCTAGTTAGATGATTAGTAGGGTGGTTAAAAAAAATCAACTTTTTTTTTTTCGAAACGACCACATAAAAACTTTTGGAAAGGTGAAAAGACGCCTGGGAAAAGTAGAGATCCTAATATTAATATTTAGATGTCTCTCATCGCGAATTTCTATTTTCAATTTAAATAGCATGTGAATTTTCTTGTTTAATTTGGAGTTTTTTAACTCTTGAACGGCTCAATAAGTTGCTAAGACCATAACAAATTCTTGTAGGTAATTCAACGCTCTACAATTAAATTTATCGTTTTTTTCTTAATGTCTGGCCAAATTTTGAAATTTATCGCTAATTATCTCAATTGTTTTTTCCGAAATGTTATAGTTTAACATTTTGTCTAGAGAAACAATAATGTAACTTAAGTCGTCACATTATCAAGTTGAACATTGTTTGAAAATTTGTTCTTTTATTGTTCTGCTTTCAATAACAAATAACTTTTAAATCATTAAGCTTGATAATGTGATGATTTGAGTTGTATTATTGTTTTTTAGAGAAAATTTCGAACTACAAAATTTCACAAAAAAACTATTACGATAATTAGTGATAAATTTCAAATTTTTGCCAATACTCATTTTATTATTTTGTATCATGCATGTAATATCTGAATTTTGAGTTGACAGAATGGATTTTCAACAAAAATTATGAATCTTCATCTGCAAAAATTAATTCTTACTGAAAGCTACAATTTTCAACCAAGAAAATTAAATTTTTACTTAACAAACAAATTTTTGATAAAGTATATTAATTGTCAACCAACGAATATCAATTCACAATAAATTAGAATTTAATTAAATTAATTAAATTAGAATTAGACAGTTCTGGAATCTGAAGAATTTAAAAAAGTTTATAATATAAAACAAAAAATAATGAACAATAAATGAAAGAGATACATTTATCTCACAAATATATTCTTTATTTCATGGATTATTTTATATTTCATGATTTATATATTTGAAAAAATTGTATTATTATATCAATAATAATCGTGTACGGCGATACAATATTTAACACTGGAACGGTATTGAGATTATCATCGTATATAGTAAAAAAACACATTTTATGTTAAAACTGTTTATATGAAAAAATTATTATTTTAGTATGTTATATAAGTTTCAAGGCATTATTAGCTTCAGTTTATTTATTTCAACATGAAAATATACTTAAAATAAGTTTTTATCAATTTACACATCAAATATTTACTATTTAAAAATGCTACCTCTGCGGTTTCGGGAGGTAGCACCAGCTAGCACAACCAATACTTCAGATCCCGAAATACAGGAAATTTTGAATATTTTCTATATTCAAAAACAAAATACAGCAGTGCTATTTGAAGTTTGATTCAGTGTTTCGTTGACTTAAGATAACTTCAAGGAGCAAGGTAAGTATAATAAATTTAAATGTTTACTAGTATAGCATCCCGATGAATGAACAAAATTTAATTATGGTAATTAAGTGATGGGATTTTAGTAAAAACGTATAATATGAAGAAAAAAATTTCAGGAAAGCCAAACAGCATTCTCAAAAATTGAAATACTAAAATTATTATAATTGTACAAAATCTTTGATGGAAAATGAAATTATATTTTTTATCAAATTGTTAATAATTT